>MU396717.1:0-123244 GCA_022578855.1 Nemania serpens | reverse complement strand
GCCCCCCCCCCCCCCCCCCCCGCCGGTCGGTTAATGCTGTAACGCAGATTCGAGCTGACGGCGCAAGTCGCTCGCCAGCCTTCTGCATATCTCGTTGCTTTTGGAAACGAAATGAGTTTGAAGCGCTTTACGTGGAAGGCCTCCCCCCTCCCCCCTCCCCCTGCTCTGCTTTGACCTAGGCGGAAGTTTGAGCCCGGTATCATGTCAAGAACCGTTAAAAGTGATTGGATCTTGGGAGCTCACGCTTCGGGTATAGGCAGGAAGTTGAATAGTGGCGGGGCCGCGAAATACTTCGCAAGGAGTGTAGACATCAAGCCATGGGGAATTCGTCTTATTACCGGTATCATCAGTCTCGTCCACCACGTTTCCCTCGCCTCGTATCGCGTCATGAATCTCGAGGCCGTAACAGCAAACTCAGCACGAGGCCGATGTTTTTCTTCGTACCTGCCAAACATTTCCGTGATTTCTTCTGTGCGAGGTACCGGAGACTGCTTGAGAAGCTCCATCATTTCATTCGTGAGATGACAAACGCCTTCGACATGAGTGTTGCCGCCTATTCCGATGTTGATTGTGGCCTATATCAAGCGGTGCCTGTTAGATCAAGACGTCGTACACGCTCATAATACATGGTATGCTATCTTACCTTCGACGAAGAATCACCTACCAGTACGACTCGGCCCCCATTGTTCCACGGCCCTTTAACTACACCCTCTTCCATTGAAAACATGGTGGCTTTGATTTTGCTGTTCCATAGGTCGCGAACGGTATAGTCCGAACCGACATTCAGGTGGCCGAATTGTTCTATTGTTGCTTCTGTATCGCTCTCGCAATATTTAGGGCAGTCTGGAGTGCGTGTAGTTTCGTGCTCTTTTATAAATAGGAACCAGAAGACCAGCCCCTTTACCCCTATCGCAGCGACAGACGAGACGCCCTGGTGGTATGCCATATGTACTGTTCCATCCGGCATATAGGGTTTCTGGGTAGCGAGGTTTATACTCTGTGCCGTACCATAGATCGCTCTGTAGCTCGCCGAAAACGCTTTGCAGTCGTATATCAGTATGAATGAATACTAGGCAATATGACAGGGACCCGAGACTTACGACTCGTCAGGTTCTCCGCTCTCGCGGGATCCGTAGCAGTGGCAGCCTGGGACATCAATTGTCGAACGGTGCTATAAGCTCCATCTGCACCAACAAGTACTACGAGAATAAGGCCGTTAGTATAGTTATACTTATCGAAACATGTTGCACCACGTTTGGTGTTATCCGCTTTAATAGTCGTTATATTCTTCTAGAAACGTTTTAATCGGCGTAACTGGTAATAAATGTAAACACGTACTGCTTTCCTCATATTGTTCCCCGTTGTCACCGAACACAGTGACACCCCAGTCGTTTTCCTTAAATGACGCCACCTGTGACAAGGGCTATTTGTAGGGCTTAATAGGTATATTCAACTAATAATTCTCTAGGGGTCTTAAGGTCTATAATCTTCCTATTTCTTTTGATAATAAAGGGAATAACTAGGCCTATTTATACCTAAAGGCTCTTATACAATTTAGGTATAAATTTTTAGGTATTTTTAGCTAGTTGGCCTTTTTTATATTTGTTGGTTTATTCTGCATATATAAAGTCTTATAACTTGGTGTAACAGCTAATAAATAAGTTATAAGTATAGTTTTATTTTTTAGTATTATATTAGCCTAATTAGAAATAGCTTTATTTAGTTTATATAATATATGCTTTTTTTTTTAATGCTTTATTTTAAGTATAGCTTATATTATTGTTTATAAGTTTTATAGTTTATTAAAATAAAGTTAGTAAAACGTTATAACTACTACTTATGCTTCCTTATTAAATAGATATTTATAAGGTTTCTATATTTAATGCTTTTTAGCTAGCTAATCTTTTTATTTAACTAAATATTTTATATACCTTTAGGTTTTTAAAGAGTTTATAACTACGTTTACTTAATACTTTTTAAACTCTATTTAAAAAGCCTTATATAAAACCTAGTTAAAGTTAGGTAGTACCTAATTGCTAGCGCAGTAAGACTTAATAAGTAAAACATAAAACAAATTATAGATTTTTTAACCTTTAGGCAATATAAGCTTAATAGTAGTAAAAAAAATTACCTTTTAAATTATAAAAGGTTTTAATATCTTTTTGTTTAGCTTTTTAGTAGGTCGCTTAATTTTAATATTTTTAGTATTTAGTATTACTAGCTGCTTTTTTTTATACTTTAAAGCTTTAGTTTTATACTTGTTAGCTTACTTTTTTATATACTATTTATTTTATTTTAGGTATTATTTTGCTTTTTTATATACTTAGATTATCTAGTATATATATAGTCGTAAGCTTAAATTATAAAAGGTATTATAAAAGGAGTTATTAGCTGCTAAATAGTACTTATAGTTAGTATAAAAAGAAATTATATATAATAACGCTAAAACAGTATTATTATATGCAAATTTAGCTATAGCTAAAAGATCTTTTTAGTTAAATATTTTATAATTAATAAAAGCTTATAAGTATATTTTAAAAATTTAATTAAGCTTTTTAGTTTATTTATCGGTTTAAAGATAAAATATAGTACTTATTTAAGGTTTAATACTTACTAGCTTTAGAAAATTTTTTTAAAAATAAGTAATAAATCTAAAATCTCAGTTAGAAATAATATTTAATAGTATTTTATATAATTTTTAGTAAACTTTTGCAAAAATTTTAACAAAGTTTTTTATTTTTTTTTTGCTTTTTTTAAAAGCAGTAAAATATACTATCTTTATAAAAGAATTAATAATTACTTAAATTAAGTTGTAACCGTTTAATATAAAAAGGTTTATAATAAAGTTTATTGTAATTATTAGCTATAATTAGTAGTATAATTTTATAAGCTAAAGCAAACTAAATATAAAGTAATAAAAGTTCTTATTTTTTTGATATTTTAAGCAACCTTATATAAACTTTTATATAATAGCTTTTAATTATAGCTACTAAAAGTTATATATAATAAATTTAAAAATTTTATTTATATTTATATATTTTATAATATATATATTATATTTTAACTTTATAATTTTTTTTTATAATTTAACTAGTATTTAAAGCTTCTTTTTTTAGTATAAAAAACTGTTTTTAGTTACTATGTCTTTTTTGCTAAAATTAGCAAGCTATTAATTATACTTTAAGTTTTATATTCTTAATTTTTTAATTTTACTAACAAATTTTAAGGTTTAATATACTATTGAAATACTATATAAGCATTCTAAAGTAAGAATAACTATTATAAAAAATATAAATATTGTTTTTTTAAAGTTTAAAAAGTAATTTTTTATAAAACTAATTTAATTAGTTAGTTTTTACTTTTCCTTTTTTTAGGTCGGTATTATACTAGTTATAACAAAATATTAGCCTTATTATTAAATCTGCTTAATCTATAATTAATAATAAACCAATATTTAGCTAGCTGCTAAATCTATTAAGCTTATTATTTATTTAAAACTTTAGCTATTATAAAATATAAAAAGTTCTAGTAATTTAAGTAAATTTTAATATAATGTTTGGCTTTTTTTAAATATTAGCGCTACTTGTTAAAAAAGTTAACAATAGCTAAAAGTTCTTTATTATATATTTTATAATTTATTTTAGCTAGCATAAGTTTGCATAAGTAAAAAGCTATAAGTTTTATTTTGCTATTATTTCTTTTTTAAGATATAATAAATCTTAAAGCAAAATTAAAAGTATTAGTTTTAATATAAGCTACTTTTTTAAAGTTAAAATATATTAAAATTAAAGCTAACGTAAACATATTTTTTAGCTTTAAAAAAGCTATATTTATATTGTTATTTTATATTTAGTCTTTTTTATTTTTTATATTAGCGTTTATTAAAAGCTTTACTATAGTAGAAAACTAATATATAAATTGCTAGTAAAAGTTGGTAAAGCTAACAAATTATTAGTATTTTTTAAAAAGTATTAGGCTTTTTTTATTAAAAAATTGCCTTAATTTTGTTTTAGGCTATTAAGATACCGTTTAAGCCAATAATATATCCTAAAAACTTAACTTTTTAGACTTACTATTTATATTTCTAAGAAGTAACAGCAAAATTATGCTTAATTAATCGTTTAAAAACTTTTTATACAATTTTATTATATTATTTAATAATATTAGCATATATAAAAAAATTGTTAAGATATATTAGCAGGCTTATATTAATTAAGTTTTAGAAAATATGGTTTATTATTAACTAAAAGGTAATAAAAGCGTTTATTAGTTTTATAAATATAACGGTATATTTATATAACTTATATTTATATTAAAACACGGTTTTTTATTTGTAACCTTTTTTAATATATATAAAATAAAAACTTAATTTTAAATCGATTTTGAAATACTATTTAGCTATACTAAGCTAAGCCTAAAGTTCTTTAATTAAAAAAATAAAATACCAAACTAATATTATAATATTGTTTAGCTTTTAATAGTTTATAATAAGGCGCAAAGGATTTTTTAGATCCTTTTTTTAACAAATATAAGTAGTATACTATAAAAAGATATAGATTTATATATTTAACCTAAGTTTAATATTTTGTTTAACTATAATTATAAAATCTTTAGTTCCTAAGCTATTATTGCATAAAAAGGTTTTTATAAAAATGTTTTACCTTTTTAAAGGTTAATACTATAGTTTTATTTATAATAATTAGAAAAGCAAGTAACTATTTCTTTATTTATAATAGGTAAAAACTTTTAAAACTTTTTAAGTACTTTATTAAAAGCTGCTTAAGTAGCAGCTTATAAAGACGTAGCTATAGCTTTTTTTGCGCTAAAGCTAATTATTATATAGCTTATGCAATTTTTACGGCAGTATAATAAAAAAAACTATATACTGTATATATAGCTAAAAAAACTTATAGGCTTATGCTATTATAGCTATTATTAAAAAAGAATAATATTATACTAGTTATTTAGAAAACTTAACTTAAAGTTTAGTTAAATAAAATAGTTTTTCTAGTATTAAAAGACTAAAGAATTGGTATAATACTAGCTTATATTTTAAATATATATAGTATTAAAAGCTATTATCTTTTAAACGTTTTCTTATTTAAAAATAAGCAGTTTTTATTAGCAAGCTTTAGTAAAAAATATTACTAAAACTATACTTCTAATATTTAAGAAAGCATAAATAAAATATTCTTATTTATTATATATAAAAGTTATAGTAACAATAGGTTAGGTTTTTATTTTTGGTTTTAAATAAGGTATTTTAGCTAGTTGTTCTAATTTTTTATTTCTGGCGCATTTAGTAGTATATACCTAGGATATATTACTTTAATTAAGCTAGGAAATCCTATAAGGTGCAGTATAAAAGCTTTTTAAAAATCTAAATTGGACTTATTTTTATTTATAAAATAATTTACTAGCTCGACTTAAACTCTGTTAATATAGAAACGTTTAATTTTCTTATTCTATATATTGTTTTTGCTTTTGCGTTTTATAAAAGAGGTCTTTTTTAGTACAAAAGGCAGGTCTTTTTTATTAATATTCTTTTTGGCATAACATTTTAAGATATAGTAGTTATTACGTCTATATTGCCAGTATGCTTTCTTATTTTTTTTGTATTAGTTAATAGTAGCTTATTTTATTTCTTTTAGTGCTTTTTTAATAAAAGTCTAAGCTTTATTAAAGGTTGATTTTATAGCCGCTTTAGCCAACTTTTGCTCTCTTTTTAAGAATTAACTTTAGCTAAAATTAAAGCAACTTTTTTTATTATATAGTAGTTAGCCCAACTTTAAGTACTCTATTGTTAAAATAAGCTTATTTTTTAATAATAAAGCAAAATTAGCTAATATGTCCTTATATATATTGCCGGCCTTTTAAATAGCTTTAAAAAATTCTTTATTAGTATTAAGTATACCTTTTTTTTATAAATATACTAACTTAACTACTTTTTTAGATAGTTTCTAGAAAATAAAGATTTAGTAAATAATACTTAATTATTTAATAGCTTTATTAAAATCGAAAAGTTTTATTAAAAACTATATAATATTTCTTTAGTACTTTATTTTTTTTATTTTTTTAAAGTTGCAATAAAGTTCTAAAAAGTTGCAGAATTATTGTTTTATTAACTCTGTATAACCGTTTTAATAATCTTTTAATTCTATATTTTTAATTTAGCTGCTCTACTATTAGTACTAAAGTTAAGCATAATTAATTAATAAGAAGCCTATTTAATTAATTTTATAATAATTTTTTAAGAAGCTTTTAGTATAAAATTCTAAATAAGATTTTACTTTTATTTACTAAGGCCTAAATTTAAATAGATTTTTCCTATTATAGGTCTTTAGCTTGTTTAAATAAACTAGCGTTATTATTACTAAAGTTGAAATATAAGCAGGTATAGCAATTATTAATTGCTATAGTTTACTACTTAGGTTTAGTTTTAGTCTACCGTTTAAAAGACATAGTAGTCCCTAAAGTAGCCTATATAGCAAACCTTTTAAAAGGCCTTATAGTAAGCCATTATTGTTATTATTGCTATTACTTCCTAGATATTCTAAAGTATTTAGCATAGCTTATATAAGTTTTTTACCAGCTACTATTATAAAAAGCTTTACATAAGTTATATTAAACTAGATATAAGTACTTTTAGTTATAGCTTAAACCTAGGCTTATTATAAAACTTAGTTAAAAAAAGCATTTTTTAATAGTTGTTAAATCTATAAATATAACAAAGTATTAGTTATATAAACTTTAGATATAAAATACTTAATTTATAGGTGCAATATAAGCTGCAACATAAAAAGCTAACTAATAAAAAGGCTTAACAAAAGTTATATAAAAATAATATATTATTTTATAAGTTTAAAAACTTTATTTATATTAAAAGTTTTTTTAGCTATTAATTATATCTTAAATTTCTTAAAGATATATTAAGTATATATATAAAGTTTGCTTATTTATTATTAAATAGCAGCGTTAAAGTATATAAGGTTAATATATAGCTATATAAAAAGATTATTAATTTAAGTATCTTTTTATATAGCTTAGTTTGTAATACTATTTTTAATATTTTATAAATCTTTTTATAAAACTTATAGAGCATACTAGTAATATTAGGCAATTTTTTCTAACTTAAAAATCGCTTATTAGTAAGTAATAGCTTTTTCTGCAAATTTAGTAATTGTTTTTTTAATAGAAACCTTAAGGGTTTTTAGCACCATTTTATAAAGTAAAGTAGTACTCCTTTTTAGTAACACCTACTACTAGCTATAGATTAAATAAGAAGCCAAAAGCTCCGCGTATATATAGCTAAATTCTTAGCCTTAATAGCTTTACTACCTTTTTTTAAATAAAGCATCTTTTGTTTTACTACTTTAATTTTTACTACCTATAACTATACTTATTAAATTAGTACTTCTATATAGTTTTAATTATAAAAACTAAACTAAACTAAACTATATAACTATTACTTTAATTTTTTAAGGTTAAAAAACTTTTTTTATTACTTAGTAGTATTAGTTATTTTTATATGCTTGCAATAAATATAGCGTTAATTTAACGCTATAACTATTTTAATTAAAGCAAATATTATTGCTAAATCTTTTAGCATTAAATCTTTTGCACTAATTTTATTATTTTATTTCTGTTAAAACTTATAAATAATTAAGCAATTAGTAAAATATACGCTTAATATTACACCTTTATATCCTAAAAAACAAAAAAACCTAAAATTATATAAAACATATTCTATAATTAAAAATATTAAATTTTTGTAAACGTTGCAGATTTATTAAAAAATACTAATTATTAAGGCATATCTTATAATTAAAACTTTTTACTTTTTTTTGCTAAATATAATAACTAGCAAAAATATTAATTAAGTATACTTATTAGCTATTTAATATATATATATTTTATATAATAGTTTAACTTTAAATAAAAAGTACTTTTAACGTTATTATTTTTTTATAAAAGAAAATTTTTATTATAATACTAACTTATTTATATAAACGCTATATTTAATAAATATTTACTTAGATATTTGTTTAACGATATACTAGATTTGCTTTTAAATCTAGCTTAACTAAAAGCTAGTATAAATTTGGCTAATAAGTTAATAGCTCTAGCAGCTAAATTAACTAACATTTTATAGTCTTTTTTTATTTTTAATTTCAATTACTTAAGTTTGCTTATAAATCCTATAACAAAAAAGGTATATAAATATACTTAAAATAGTTCTTGTACTATAAGCATAAAGCTTAAAAATGTATATTTATTTATATTTAATTAAGAAAGCTTTAATAATATATATATAAAGATACTAGATGCTAAAAAAGCAATCGGCGGTATATAAAAAAATGTTAAAAAAATCGCTAGCATATATAATTAGTTATAAGCCTTTATATAAAAAGCGTAATCTATATTTAGTTTTAGCTAAGTATTAAGAACTTTTAAGCAAGGTTAAGTAGGCTTATTTGGTATATAGCTTACTATAAGTAGTATATCTAGCATATAGCTTGCTATAAGTAGTATAAGCATACTTTTTCTTTTTTTACTGCTAGTATATAAACTATTAAATAAAGCTATAAGTAAAAAACTAAAGTTTTAAGTTAGAACTAATAGCAATTTACTAAGTAACCTAAGTAATAGCAATAATAAAAGAAATTATCGTAAGCATAATTATAATAATAACAAATATAGCTATAAATATAGATTTAGACATAGACTTAGTATATATTATATTACTTTTAGAGCAGAGTTTACTTTTATAAAAGGGAGTACTTATAAAATCAAGTGTAACAATATCGGCATTTTTAATTTTAAGTAAAAAAACCCTAATAATTACGGCATAATAGCCAATAAAAAAAACATTATTTATACTAATGTTTACTTATTTACTAACTATATTAACGCTTTAATTAAATATAAAAGAATATATCTTTTTAATATTAGTTAAATTTTTAGTATTTTTAATTACTTAATAGCAAGGTTAGCCCTACTATAATAAAACAATTAAATTAGCGCTAGCAATTGCTATATCTAGTAAAAAGTTAGCTTAAATAAGGTATTTTTTAAGCTTAAAGACCGTTTTAAAATTAGAATAGGTTGTACTACCTAAAAGTTCCTTAGTAGAACATTCTGTAAAGGGATAGGCAGAGACCTCCTGCACTATAGGGCGACTGGTCGGCGGCTGCGCCGCGACCAGTCCGCAAGCTACTATATAGGCTATGTTTGTACGGTTATTGCTAATGAGGCAATAACTATTCTACTTTTAGTATGCCGATGGTATAGCAGTTAGATAGCGAACCGTTTTTTTATATTGCTATTGCTTTAGTACTAAAAGGTTTGCAGTTTAAGTTAAAGTAAATTTTGGGACAAAATTTCCAAAAGGAAAAATAATAACTCTAACCTTAATATTTAACTATAACCTCTTAGTATAAATATAGTATATATAGCCTATAAAAAATACTTTTATATAGTAAAACAAAAGGTTATATTATTAATACTTAAATATTTAGGCTATAAAATGTAAATAAAGTAATATACTTATAAATAGCTAGTTAGAAATAGGCTTAACTTATATAGAGTACCTCTAAGTATAAAAAATATTTTTTACCTAGTATTAAAAATTTGCAACTATATTTTAACTATATAAAAAGCAGCTTATAATTATTATACCTATACTTTATATATATATTTATATATATTGGATAAATATTTAGTATATAGCTGTTATATTAAGTAAAAACTAATTTATTTGTAAAACTAGCCGCTATTAGGTAGTACCGCTAAAAGTTAGAAACTAACCCTTCTAAAGGGAAAAATAGTATAAAAGAATAAGCAGAAACCTCTTGTACTACAGGGCGACTAGTCGGCGGCTATGCCGCAACTAGTCCGCAAGCTACTATATAAGCTATATTTGTATAATTATTGCCAATAAGGCAATAACTACTCCATTTTTAGTACGCCGATAATGTAGCAGTTAAATAGTAAACCGTCCTCTTATACATTCTTACTATATAATATTGCTAAAAACTATAATACCTTACCTTAGTATATCTAGCGTAAGCTATATTATACTTATATTAATAGTACTTTAAAATATAATAATAGCAATTAGATTAGTATTATATAAAATATTTGTAATTAATAAGATAAAGCATTTACTAATTATATTTGGCTTTTTAAAAAGAAAAAAATACTAAAAAAGTATATAAAGAAAATTAAAAAAGCTTGCTATAAGTTAAAATATAAAGCAAAGCAATATTATTTAAATATTAAGCTTAAATTTAACTACTTTAAAGTAGATAATTTAACTGCTATATAGGCTTAATTACTTTATTTATTTTGTTAAAATAACTATAATTGCAGTTATAAACATAGGTTTAATAACAACTATTTATATTGTAATTAAAGCTAAAAAAAACGTTGTTTTAAAAGCTATAACTGCTACTATAACCGTAATTAATATTAAAATAAAAAATAAAATTATGTATGAAATAGTAGTTAAAATTGCGATTAAAACTATAATTAAAACTATAATTGCAATAGCAATTACAATTAATATTATAATAGAAACTATAACTAATAGTAGAATAAAAACTATAATTGCGATTAATAAGGTAATTAAGGCTAAAACTGCAATTGTTTATATAGTTAAAACCATAATTGTTAAAAAAATGTTGTAATAATAGTTGTAACTATATATACTTTATAAAAAAAAAAGCTAGTAATAAGATTTTTAATGCAGAAGCTTTAGCATTTAAAGATATAGAATATTAAAGTAAATACTTTTTTTATTATTTAAATATAGCTATTATATGCTATAAATATTATAACAAATATAAGTTGCTAGCTACTTTTTGCTTATATATAAAATATTATAAGCTTAGCATTTAATTAGAAATATTAAGCATACTTTTTTTAGTTAACTCTGCTTAATATATATATAGATATTATATTTAAAAGTTACTTTTATAAAACCTATTATTTTAATACTTTTAAAAATATATTGTAGCTAAAAAAGGTACTATCTGCAAACTTAAAGGTATATTAAGCAGCTATTTAGTACTAAAAGTAGCTAGAAAAAAAGCTAATACTAGTATAAGCAAGGTTTTTAATATAAAAGTCCTTATAATTAAAGCGTTTAACGCTAACTAAATTAACAAAATATTATACTTTAGCTATACTTACTTTTGCTTTAAAGTATGTTTTAGCTTAAAAATTAAAGACGTAAAAATTTATGCTAATTTTAAAACTAGTAAAACTATAATTAGTTAGTTATACTTTAATACTTTTAAATATACTACCGTTAAAAAGAATAAATTTATAATAACTATAGATAATATCTTTATAATTTTTACTAAATAAGCTACTTTTACTTTTTATATTTATAGTGTAAATAAAAGCAGAAAACTTTTTATTGTTAAATATAAAAAAAAAGGATAAATTGTTAAAAACTACTTCTAATTTAGTATATTTATTAGCAATAACTTCTTTTAGCTATATAATTTTATAATTAATTACGATAGTAGAATTATTACTTTTAAAAGATTTGACAATTTTACTATCCTAATAAAAGTTATAGTACGAAGTTTTAAGTATATATAAAAAGTAATTAATAAAAAAAATGTTATAATTTAAAGTAGCAAAAGCGTTTATTTTTAGATAAAGTATAAACTTTTGCTAAAAAATTAGAATTTTTATTTTATAGCTATATATAAAAATTTTATAAAAATTTTTATTAATATATATACTTTTAAAGTAGTACTAATAATTAATAATATAGCTACTTTAGTAAAAATATATAAAAATATTAAGCTAAGCTAGATTTATAAAAATTAGAACAATAGTATATATATTAGTTTATAAAAAGGGGCTATAAAAACTTTAGCTTTTATTTCTACTTTATTTACCGCTTTTTTAGCTAGAATTATTAGTTTTGAATTTCTAGCTACTGCTAACTTAGTAGTAGCTATAAATACCAAATTTAATATATTGTTAATTATTACAGCATTAGTTACTAATAGCGTTTTAAACAATTTTATATATATAAATAAGCTTGCTAGCAATACTATTTAGCTATTTAAAATTAATATTTTAGTAACTTTAATATATATTTTAAATATATTTATATTTAAAGTATTTAATACTTGTAATAGTATATAGCTATTAGGTATACTTTTTATTAACGCTATATTTAACGTAATTATAAATGCTAATTACTAGCTATTTTTTAACCTTTATATTCTAAGATTAAATAAACTTTTTAAGCTAAAAATAGTAGATCTTTTTGCAAACTTTAGCATTAAAAAGCTAATAGATCTTTTAAAAATTGTTACTAAAAACGGTATATATATTTACTTTAAATGCTTTTTTAAAGCTACTAAACTTATTAAAATTGTTTAGTTATATAATATATAAACTAATTAAAGTAAAATAAATATATTAAAAAATAAATAGCTAAAGGTTTTTCTTATTAATAGTTAATAGAAAGTAAAGCTAGTTATACGTTTTTACTTACTTAGTTGCTATAATATAGAAGTTTTTAATATAATATATAATTTTTTTTATAAAAAAGACTATTTAATATAAGTTAATAAAGCTACTTTTTTTGCTTACTTTATCTTTATTATTTAGTATAAGATTTATAGCAAAAATAAAAGCTAAGTAGTTATTAATTTTTAAGCGCTAAATAAGGTAGCAGTTTTTAATAATTATTTTTTTTTACTATAGCGTAATATTATTAGCAGTTTATTAAGCAAGCGCTATATTATAGTAGTTAATATAACTAGTTTTTTTTATTAATTTAAAGTATATTTTAATTATAAAAATAAGTTTATAGTAATTAGTTTATAAAAAATCAAAAGATTTAATATTGCATTAATAAGGTTTTACAATTTATTTGCTTATATATAGCAGTATATAAATTAACTTTTTTAAAGTTATTTATACTACTGCTGCATATTTATTAATAATATTATTATTTTTTTAAATAGCTTTAATAAGCATATTAACTACTTTAATACTATTTTTAAGCTTTTTTAAACTTAAAATATAGCTATATTTTTTATAAAGTCTTTTATTAGGTACTTTTTTATTAAGCTATTAAAATTCTATATTAATATGCTTAACATATTTATTACTACTTATAAAGTATAAGCCTTTAAGCAATTAGCATTTTTAAACTTGCTTAAGGTATTTAAGTAATATTTAAGTATTAGTAGCTTCTTATATAATCTTTTGCTTTATTATATATAGTTAGCAAAGCTTTTGTAAAAGCAGAAAACTATTTTATTTATAAAAAAACAATAAGAAAGCAAAGTAGTTAATAGTAACTTTAGCTATTAAAAATACTATTGCTAATTAATATTTTATAAAGCTATTTTTGCTAAACTAGCCTTTTTTAAGGCAGTATAAAATATTATATATAATAATACTATAATTTACTATTATAATTTTAACTAAATTCTATTTTTATAAGTCGATAAATTATATAAACAAAGCTTTAGCGTAATATTATTTTATACTATAAAAAAATATATATAATTTTTTAGTAGTATTATTCTGTTTACTAAAATATAGCTTATAATATATTTAAGTTACTACTTTTTTAGTGCTAAAACTAGGTATAAGTTTTTAAAATTAAAAGTTATATACTTAGTTTAAGCTACAAAAAAGCTTTATATAATTATTTATTTTAATAAGCAGTAAGTTATTATTTTTACTAATTATTTTTTTATAAAAAGTATTATTAACTAAATTATACTTAATACTTTTATAACTAATTAAGCTAATTATTAACTTATTAATTTATTTGTTTACTTATTTTAGTATAAATTGTAAATATATTATTTCTTTAGATATTTAAACTATATTTTTAATATATTTAGTTAGCTAAAGGCTATATAAAATACTATTAATAATATAGGCAAGCTATAATGTTTAAATAAACTAGCTGTTTTAAATTCTGTTTAAAATATCGTAGAGTATATAGTTAAAGCTATTATAAATAAAACTTAAAAACAAGATTTTAAGCTTGCTTATAAAGCTAATTTTTAGTATAAAAGGATTTTTAATAAATTAAATGCTAATAAGTTTTATAGCAATAATAAAGGCATTATTTTTTTTTTTAAACCTAGGTACCTTTTTTGCATTATTAATAGACTAATTTATAATATATATGCTAAAACTAAATAGCTTTACATATTATATAGCATAATATAAAAAGTATTTAAAGCAGTATATAATAAAAAGTATTATACTAGTTTAAATTGCATAATAAGTAATTTTAAAAGCTATTTAATTTACTATAAATTCTAGTTAGTTAAAAAGTATATTAAATGCTATTTTAGCTATAAGTTTAATTAAATAGATTAATTAAAGCTTATTAAAAATTTCTAACCTATATGCTTTATATATTTTCTGTTTATATAAACTATAGCAATTAACTTTATTTTATTTTTATTTCCGATTAAGTTAATTAATACTCTGTAGTAATTAATAAGTAAGGCTTACTATAAGTATTATAATTATATAATAATAGCTTTATGCTCTATGTTTAAATATATATTACTTTTGCTTAGAAATAAAAAGTATACCGCTAAAAAATAAGCTATTATTTTTATTAAATACTTACTATTAAGTAACTAAGGTATACTAAAAGGTATAATTTTTAATTGCAATTATAAGTTTATGTTTAATTTTTAGAAAAATATATAAAAAGCTTTAAATATAAAGCTTTTAATAACTATAGCTTACTACTTATAAAAAAATAGGCTATTTAAACGCAAGAATTAAACAGTAGAAATTGTAATATAATATTATAATTTTATTAATTTAAAGTTTAATTAGCTTAAAATTATACCTTTTTTATAATAAAACCTAAATTTAGCAAAAGATTAAGCAATATAGTTAATATTATATAAATAGCTATTTAGATTTAAACTACTTAAACTATTAGATATAATAACTAAAACTTAAAATTAATTTATTTAAAATATTTAAATATTATAAAACTATTTAAAATAAAATGCTAATTTATATATAAATTTTGTAGTAGTATAAGCTAAGTAGTACTATAATAAAAAGCATTATATATTAGAATTTAAGCCTAAAGATAAAGTCTTGCTATACTTATATAATAGCTACTATTTTTTTAGCAAGCTGCTAAAAAAGTATTTATAATAACAGGCTAAACTATAAACTATTAAGCGTAAAATAGGTAATTTAGCTTACAAACTAGATTTTTTTAAATATTTGTATATATATTCTATAGTATTAATAGCTTAGCTATAACTTATAAAAAGTAATAAAAACCTTTTTTATTATACTATTTTCTTTTTTAGATTAGTTAAAGCTAACTAGTATTTTAACTTAAATAAAAGCAAAAAAAAGGTTTATAAAATAAAGCATATTTTTTAGCATTATTTTAATTATAAAAAGATTAGGTTTAATTACTTAATTAAATAGTAAAGCTAAAGTTATAAACATAATTGTTAGTATATTAAATATTACTTTTAGTACTTAAAGAAATTAATTAACGCATACTAAAAAAAGCATAAACTAAAGCCTGCAATTAAAGGAGTACTAGTAGAGTTAGCGCCTATAGCGGCTGCACCTGTTGCTATAGCTTCTGCTGCAGAAAAATCGGTCCTTAATATACCTTGATATTGTAAACGCTTACGCAAAGCTTAAGCTAAGCCTAAAAAACAAAACGTTAAAAAATTATAAAAAAGCTATCGCAATTAAAAGGATTAATAAATATACTAGTAATAAAGAAAAATTAAAAATAGGTTTAATTTCTATAGCTATTAAAGGCAGTAGCTTTTTTTTTATTACTTAGTACTTTAATAAAAACTTTAAAAGTCTTTAGTATTACTTTATAGAATAAAGTAGTACCTTTTTTTAGTAGTACTTGCTACTAGTTATAAATTAAATAAAGAGCTAAAAGCTCTGCGTATATATAGCTAAATTCTTAGCCTTAGTAGCTTTGCTACCTTTTTTTAAATAAAGCATCTTTTATTTTACTATTTTAATTTTTACTACTTATAATTACACCTATTATTTTTATACCTTTTATAAGAAAATAAAGCTAGCCTATTTTATTTATTATTTAAAAAAAGTAATTTATTTTTTAGTAGCTTTAATACCTAATTAGTATATCTAGGTTATTATATTATATATTTAATAAATTACTTTATATTAATTATAAATTTCTATAATATTTTGTTAAAGTTTTTTATAAATATTTTGTGTTATTATAGTTATTGCCTTATATAACTTCTATATATAGTTGTATAATTATATAACTTAATTTAGCAGGTATTTATATTTTACCGTTAATAAAAAGATATTTTTATTTAAATTTATTATTACGATATTAAAGTTGGCGGAATTATATAAAACGAGTGCTCTTTTGTTTTTATATATAGTAAATAAAGCTATTTTTTTTTTAGCAAACCAAGCAAAAAAAGAAAAGTTAAAAAGTCGGACTAAAAATTGTTTAATTAATTTTTATATAATATATTTATAGAAAAAAAAAAAGCTAGATTTTATAAAGTAAAGTTGTTTTAAACTATTTATTTTAGCTAGAATATCTTTAATAAAAGGTAAATTAAGTATTTTTTATAGCAAAAATAAGTTCTAAAGGCTATATAGCTGCAAATTAAGTAGTAACCTTTATTAAAATAATATAGTAACTAATAAAAAAAAAGGTAAGTTTATATTATATCTTTTTAATTCTTAAAATAGATTTTAAAGTTTAGAAAACCTTTATTTTAGTAATTTAGCAGAACTTTTTTTTGCGTTAAAGTCTTTTTTTAGCTAGCTAAATTTATTTTCTAATTTTTTTTCTAATTTTTTTAACTTTTTAAAGTAAATTTAAGTAGCAAAAGTACCTTAAGAAATCTAAGCTTTAAATATAATAAAATACCTATTGCTAGCAATAATAGTAGCATAAGTTAAATAAGTTATAATAAAAAATTAAATATTATTAGCAATAAAAAGATTATTAAGTTATAATATTATAAAAAAAATATATTAATATTTTCTTAAAATAGTAAAAAATTATTTATAATAAAAGCTATTTATAAGGCTTAATAAGTATATTTAACTAATAATTCTTTAAAAGTTTTAAAGTTTATAATTTTTTTATTTCTTTTAATAATAAAAAGAATAATTAAGCTTATTTATACTTAAAAGCTCTTATATAATTTAGGTATAAATTTCTAGGTATTTTTGGCCAGTTAGCCTTTCTTATATTTGTTAGTTTATCTTGCATATATAAAGTCTTATAACTTGGTATAACAGCCAATAGGTAAATTATAGGTATGGTTTTATCTTTTGGCATTACATCGGCCTAATTGGGAATAGCTTTATCTGGTCCATGTGATACCACCCTAACCTTGACGCAAATTTTGGACTTGTCCCGGATGTTGTCGTACAGAGTCTGGAGGTGAAAGCGCCTTTCCATGAACCGATACGGCCTTTGTGTTTTCGCAAGGATACTTTTCAGCATGCCGCTGTCTGCATACATGTACTTGCCATCTGTAAAATGAAGTCGTTCCAGCAACGGCACAGTTTCCGCATTCAAAAGGTCGACCACCCCGAGTTGTTCGTACACTCTCGAATTATGACACAGCAAGGAGATAGATGCCCCAAGGTCTGGTGCAATCTGTCTCTTCTCAAGTAGGATAAAATCGATACCAGCACGCTCCAAAGCGTTGGCCAATGTCAGGCCAGTAATGCTGCCACCAGCAATGATAACTTTGAAGTTGTCTGGTTTAGCCATGGCTGCAATGAAAATTGTGGTAAAGAAACTTAGACACGGCTTGATAATCCCGCATTAAAATTTAAGTTGTTATTACCAGCAGATCTAAGTTGCCTGTCTCGCTTGTCCTCGTTCGTAGGTTTTCAAAATGCTACATTCTCCCCCCTTTTATATACAAGGGGCTCGGTCAATAACTTTCCTCCCTCCCCCATTGCTTCATGCTTGCGGTATTTGATACATGTTTTAATTGATAGGGTGGCAATCGGCAGGATCCAGTATTCGATATCCCAAGGCCCATGTACGCTGCCCCTTGTTTTCTTCCTCTCTTGCGATAGCAGGTTACATTAAACAAGCAAAGGTTGGCTACTTATAACGCTCATCCTCTTGCTCTTACCAATGAGCGACCCTGGCTAGATTAAGCGACATGCATGCTTATTGCATTACGAAGTGCCAACTTATCTTTTGCTGACAACAGCGCAATAGCCGAGACAACGATTCTCATCGGCGGCGCGAATCGCGGCATAGAACGGGCACTCCTGGAAGTGTATCTCACCAAGCCGGATCATACCGTCATTGCTGCGAACCGCGACCCCTCGCACCCCCCTTCTCAGTCCTCCACAAGCTACCCGTGAGCGAGGGGAGCAGTCTTATCATCGTCAAGATTGATGGCTTGGTCGAGTCAGATGCCCTCCACGCAGTCAGAAAGCTGACTGCCGAGGGGAGCGGGGTTGATCATATCGATATCTTCATCGCGAATGACGGCGTTGCGACTAATTACCCCAAGGTTTCAGAGCTCAAGGCATCGGATTTCATAGCTCATTTTACTCCAAACGTCCTAGGCGCTGTCTGATTGTTACACGCCAATTTGCCACTGCTCTACAAGGCAGAGACCCCAATCTGTGTGACGATTGGATCAGATGCAGGGTGTATCTAGGTTCGCGACTCATTGCCACTCGTGTTCTTAAATATACAGAATACTCTACTATAGCTCTTAGCAATTGCAGATGAAACTAATATTCCTACGTAGGTAGTATTGAGTTTCTTTCCACAATTCATAGAAGGGGGGGGGGGGGGGTTGTGAAAAAGAAAAAAACCCTTCCAACACCGAAAGGGATCATGCTGACAGTGCCACACACCAATTTTCTACACCTCCCCCTAGACCCTAAATACTTCGGTACCTATGACGCTAACCCCCTTTTAGGAACTTGACCCCTTTCCCAAACGCTGCCTACTCGCCACCGAAGATCGCCGTGCACGGGTTACTTAAAAAGGTCAACGTCGAAGAGGAAGGCATCGACGCATTTGTGGTCAACCCCTGCTTCTGCCAGACCGACATGGGGAATACGGCTGCTAAGTTCGGAGGATTAGAAAAGGCCTTTCTGCTGGTCTCAGAAACGTGCCCACAGATTGTCCAGCTCATTGACACTGCGACGAAGAAGTCTCACGGCAGCAGACTGTTGAACTACGACGGGAAGTAGATGCGTTGTAGGCATAAACCTGTAAGTACGTTAGGAAGGCACTGCCGTTTGAGTGAGCTCTGTCTATGATTCCAATGTTCAAGGATCCTGACGAATATCAGCGTAGTGAGATACCATGTACTATCACTACTTAAATATTAGCTAATTACGTAAGTACTAGGATTCAATATAACCGTTATTACGATGGAGTCGGATGTGCATTAGAAGTTGCCTCAACTTCTCGCCGCCGACACCTCAGCGAGCACCAAGCTCATCCCGAGCTGCCTCCATTACCAAAGCGTGACAGAACGGGATGCGCAACAAGGCAGAATGAACCGGTTAAGCTTGCCAACGAGAACCACTAGCAGTTAAAGCATCACCGCAACACCGACAAGGCCGCCCATGGCGGCCGCGCCCACAAGAATGCCAGTAGTTTTAAAAGCACCAGCTATAGCGACCGATATAGCAGTGTTGCTGGGATTGTAATTGATGCCCGTAGCCGTCGGGGCAGGGGTAGTCGAGATGGGGCCGGCCCCGGCAGCGCTGCCGACGCCACTGGGGGTAGCCGTCGCTTGACAGATATTGCCCGTAGCCGTGAGCACGGAGTTGATATAGCTGGCCACTGTAGCGCCGGCCGCTCCGGTAGAAATGCAATCCGTGATGAAAGTGTCATAGACGCTGATATGGTCGCGATCAAAACTAGTAATTTCCGAGGCCCAGGTCTGGAAGTCGGGCAACAACTAGGGGAGCAACTCGGCAGCGACGCTGCAAACCTGCTCCACGTAGAACTCGGGGTCCGCGAGAGGATTCGCTGTCACTATTGTGACGCGACCGGAGCCAGCCAGGGGAGCCTGCAACCAAGGTGCGAGCGCAGGAGCGTAAGTCGGGACAATTGCAGCCAAGGAGCTGAAGGTCGCGGCGCAGGCTGGATAGAAAAATGTCTGCGCCAGGGAGATGCCTGCAAGGGCAGCGATAAGGAGGATACGCTCAGGGCTATACATGATCTTTATTAGTTTATACAACTTCACGGCTTATAAGTTATCATCTCTTATGAGAATACATAAGCGGCTTATAAAAGTCGACGTGCAAGTTCTGCAATCCAGGCTGCAATGTTGATAGTTTTATATTCGATCTAATTTGCATTAACTAAGGAAAATGACTGAGCAAAATTATTTCGACACAGTAAGTGCGGCATCATGCCGCGTGGTTAGATACAATGTTGCCGGTGATTGTCTCTTTAGGTGCTGCCTGCATCTTCCATTAACTAGGTAACTATGCCTCATTCACTCGTGAACTTTCACTCCCCCCTATTGAACGAGCCGAGGTTGCAATAGTGGCTGCGTGGCTGTATGTTGCCAAGACCAAGCACGTAGTTATGCAGAGCGCACCCTCAACAACTCACGCCAATATCGACTCTGGCGAGAGGGAAGGATGGGATAGGATACGGGTGGTCGAAACCGAACTGAGTTCATCCCGATCGCGATCCTTGCAATCAGAGAAGATACACCGGTCCGCCACCGATATATAGCCAGGCCTTTCATGGAATTCCCCGAGCATCAAATGAACCCGTAGTAGTTGACGTCAGTGGCCGTGTAATACAGAACCCAGTACTTTACCTCGTTAGAAGAAAGGTATAGCCTGGGAGACGAAGAGGTATAACTGTAATTAATCGTGAAGTTCGCGAATCCGACGCTTGTGCCGCTTGCCTTCTCGCTCGAACTCCCTGCTGTCTCAAGGGTCGATTTCCTTAAGACACTTCTCGTACTCTTCGATGAGTGTATGAGGGTCGAATGGTAGGTCTTTGAGAGAAATCATTATTTGAGAAGAATGAAGATAGTATGATTTCCAGATGCCATACAGTTTGGGGTTTCTTCTCGGATGCGGTAGGTACATCTGATTTCGTGGAAGAACCATGGCCTCCTTGAAAGCTTGAAATACATCTTTCTTGTCTTGCTTGAAGAGATAGACTCTAGCGCATTGACCAAAGTCAAGGAGGTACATATCGACTTCTCGGCCGTGGATACCACCGTCGGTAGTAGTAGTCGAGGTACCAAGGACAAACTCGACATCATCTACTGTCATTCTAGCACCCCAGTGCAAGACAGCATAGGCGGAACCAATCATTTTGGCGAAACTTTCCACGTCCAAACCCAGATCACACATAGACTTTATTGTCAAAGGGAAGTTTCGTAAGGTAAAGCTCTCCTTAGACATTGCAACTGTTTCCTTACCCAGGTAAACTCGTGCTAAGCAATGCTTGTTTGCCCTTTCGCTCAATATTCGCGTGACCACGTGCTCGTCGCGAGCATCGGCTCTGTCCGGGTAGAATATCTCGATCAAGGCTTTCCGTACCACCTTTGGGAGCGGCAAGATTCGGTCCATCTCCATGATCTTCCTTAGGTGTCGCACGTTTTCTGGAAATCCAGGAAGGAAATAGGCTTTCGTATACATGCCCTGAATACTCTCGTAAACCTCCGGGACACGAACATTGCAGCCAGCTAACGGGCCGTAGCGGTCAAAGTTGTCCTTTACTAGTCCATGCATTTCGAATTCTTCAAATAACCGGCGACCTTGATTTGTAGGCAGTTCTTCTTTGGTGACATGTTTATCACCTCGTCGCTCATAGACAGTGCCTTGGATACCTGATCCGATTTCGTGGTAGCTCCGAGTGCATCTCCCAAACTGCTCATAATAATTCAATTGGTTTGCGAAAGATGAAGCGGTTGTGATGACCGACCCGACTTTCAAAGCCTGCTGCAGCACTAAGCTTGGTGCAAGGTCTTCTAAATCTGCAGCCTGTAGACACCGGCGGCCATATAATACATTTCTCGGATTCATCAATTCCTGCAACGCTTGCGTCCAGTCTAGGGGTTGGTAACTCATATTGTCAAGTTAAGCTTTGGTGATTAATTCTTCTCAGCTAGTTCAGGACGTTCGAGGCGGAACTACGTATGTAAACAAGAAGCCGGGCGCTCTGCTTGGTATTGGCTGTTTAATCTTGACTGTTTTGATGTTGATCTGATGGACTTGGTGTGGGAAGGGTGGAAAGGGCTGGTCTGCTGTCAGTGTGGATGGGATAGGATGTTAGATAAATACTCGTGGCTTGACGGGAAGGTTTACGCCTAGAAAGCTCATCTGAATCTTAGGCAGATTACGGGAGATAGTGTCTAGATTGTATTTACCCCTCCCAGTCAAGTCGGTAACATCTTCCACGTAATTAGTCCTATGATGTGCCGCCTTACTAACGCCTTGAACGAACTTTTTTGCGTTTACACCTCTCCGTGCCCTTGTGCTTCCCGCCTGTAACTTTTGTCTAGATAGTATTTTCCAACTTTCACTGGAACAACCACCCCACCCCCCCCCCCTTTTAATCAAGAAAATCAAGCGCCCATGTCACGTGTCGGCAAAGCCCCTATTCAGAAGCTTCTTCGCACATTTTAAGAACCCAATGTATGCTGCCTAGCGGAGATAATTAGTAGTTATTTGCACATGCGCGTAGACTACCTAGTAAACAAACATGAAAATAGGCTTGTCCCAGGAGAATACTCAAGCACTTCATACCCTAATCCCATGCAAACGTGTGCTGTCCGGAAACCATCAAACTTTTAGGTAGTAGTCACATTAATTCACCAATGGTGGCAAATTAGCCAACGTCTATCCGTAAGGTTTGGAAACTCGCATGATACGCTGAATTTATTGATTGATAAGGTAGTAGGGTAGCTTCTAACCTTATTACAATCCGCTATTGGTTCTAGTAGGCTTCGTCTGTTGAAGTCCGAGTCCAAGCCAACACCAACTTCCTCTACACCTCTCTCTACCCGTGTGGAGGCAAACAACGCACTACATCTCCAATTAAGCACATGCGAAATCCAGAAGTCCAATGCCGCGTAGTTGTTCAATATTCATGTGCGAGAAAAGCCGCTCCCAAATCAAAGCAAGCTACACCGCTTCGTCTCCATGAGACTTCGAGTGTAGAGTTAGAGTGAGGCCCATCCCCAGTCTCAATCGCTGCTCTCGCTAGAATCGGTACTCAGGAAATTCTCAGGATTCTTAGGGTCAGAGCGCCATTTCTGCTTCTCATCTCCGTCTTGCTCTTTGGTCTCTGTCGTGCGCGTTCTCCGCCTCCTCCTCTTCACCAATGCCAGCCTTCTTTTCAAGCTCTTGGTCGCCGTATCATCGCTGCCGTCATACCCCGAGACGCCACCGACCGGTTCCGAGCTTTCAGCGGCGCCGGGCTGGGCTCCGAGACCTGCGTTGACGGGTTCTTTGGCCTGTTTTTCCAGTTCCTTTGTCGCCGAGAGTACTGCCCGCTGGACTGGGTCACTTGGCTGAATTGGCTCAATTGTCTCGAGGGCCATGCGCAGCATCTCAGCTAGACTATACACCTCCTCAACTTTTTTATTAGAGACTTCCATTAACTGCCGCTTCTCCGCGACGGTGGCTGCCACCATTAATATGCACTCCCGGCGCACGGTCTCAATTTGCCCAGTTAGCTCTGCCACAGCACTTCCGGTTCCACCTGCGATAGATTTGCCTTTGTCTTTGGAGACGTCCGACTCTCTGCCAACCTGGACTCCGGTCGCGTCCCCGAAATCGACATCAGTGTCCATCGCGGGAAGGGTCATCTTTCTTAGCTTCGAAATAGCCCTATAATATCTTGAACGTCTTATCTTGATGCTAGTTCTAGGTGCTGTTGCCTCGTCCTTGCCGACATTGCCACTGGGAGCAGGCTCCATCGTAGCTGGTTCATCGCCAACTTCATCCTTGGCCGTTCTCTTCTCGTGTTCCGGGCCGTCATCTATCGAGTCGCCCGGATTTAGGTCAAACTCCTCGGTGTTCGGCTTCGGAGAGGCCATGGTGAGCTACGGGTATTTATAACCGAGGTTTTGTTGAGGCGGTGGGTTCTCTTCGTATCCCGGAAACGACGGATCTAATAGCTTAGACTTAGCTGTATTTAATAATATTCGCAATTTTCTTCCCGCCGTCTCGTCGCTCTATGCTTGATGGCTGTTATTCTCCGATGTGCCGACTCTGGAGCATGTCCGTCGTCGGAGAGGCTAAGTAATGAGATCACTGACGCAGAACTGTATCAAAGCTGACAACTATAATACTGGATAAAAATTTCGAGATGAGGAGGTTTCCAAAGTAGTAGCGAGCAGACGAATGTTGGTAGAGTAGGGCTCCAGATGCTAATGTGGGTGTTAAAAATAAGCAAATATGGGCGACCTTGTCGTTGCATTCCGTCGACACTATCTCTTGATCATGCTTTCGCTTTGGGAAGCTACTTAGATAGAAATCGATAACCTTGAATACGAACATCACCTCCCCTTGAGCCGACATGCTTAGGTCCTTCCCTTTCTAATGTCCAGTCCGTCAGCTATTTCACGTTCGTGGTCATAGTCCGACAGTTACAACTGCCTGTCTCTGTCCTCGCTTTTGAAGGGACCTCAGCTCAGACAGATTATTCTGGGCAGCCGTGCACATAGGCACTGGTTCTGGAATCCAAACACACAATCTGAGGAGGGACGCTTTCCCCAACATTCCCACTGAGTTTCCTGATTTGCATGCTGAGATCAATCCCACTGTAGACATCAACAACAATTCTTGATGTATCTTGAACATTATGGAAGAGGCGCTGCTTACCCCTACTACATTTGACGCCACTTACATAATCACTTACGTACTCTCGCTCCAAACCTAGAGCCTTCACATGTCCACCTTCCCCATTACTCCTGACCCTCGTGGAGAAACATCAACCGCAGCTAGAAGCCGTCCATACATACTTATTGTATGTGATGACGAGGAAGGGTGACGGAAGAAAGTATGGCAGTTACCAAAGGCTTTTACACTTACTCACCCTCCTCCTCGCCAATATTGAAAGAACAGGGAATCAGATTATTAATCAATCTCGTGAAATACACACGCAGTAGCTTCCTGTAATGGAGAGGCAAAAGATCTATGTAGGTATCTAGGCATGCAAGCGCCAAACGTAAAGCAGATGGAAAACCCAAATTTCCCCCCGTCCCTCCCACGGCCCATGCCATGCCTAACCATAAGTATGGTATAGTATGGCCCGAACCCAAATTACACAGGAAAAAAGACACGGACGGGTACACCCCCATATCACGTCCGAAGCTAAATCAACTCCCCGCTCGCTTGTCCCCCCGTAAGTCCGGTACTCGAACCCCCCCGGATCCATCCCACTCTGTGTCCGTCATATCTTAGATCTTACCATATATCCCCATGAGCTCGTTGCGCACTTCCTGCCTCACTTCCTGCCTCGACCTCTCGAGCGCCTCGAGCTCCTCGACCCTCGCCTGGAGCCTCGCGCCGCGGTCCTCGGCCTCCTTGGCCGCCTTCCGCGCCGCGTCGCGGCCCCGCTCGAACCCCTTGGCCTGGTTCGCGTGCTTCTCCAGCGTCTTCCGCACCTCGTCGCGGACCGCGCCGGGTACGTCCTGGTCGCGCAGGAGATCCATGACTTCCCTCGTCAGGTTCGCGGGGTCCGCGCCTCGCGGTGCTGTGGCTGTGGCTGTGGCTGCGGCGGCGGGGTTTCGTGGCGTGGGCGATTCCCGACGTGTCGACGACTCAGACGACGACGGCGGCGGCGGCGAGGAGCCGATAGTCGCGTCCGTGCCCCAGAGTCGAACGGACGTAGACGTAGACGGCCCCGCCATCTCGCCGTCGTTGTCGTAATCGTCGAAACGTCGTCTCTTGGCAGTTCCCGCGTCCGCGCGCCTCCTCCTTCTCTCCCTCTCACTCCTCTCGCCCCTCTCGCCCCCCTCGCCTGTCTCAACATCTTTGAACAGCACCTTCTTCACCGACTTCCCCTTCGTGAGCGACGGCGTCGCCATGCCGTTCTCCACATTCGTCGCGCGCATCGCGCTGGGCGTGGCGAAGGCGTCGCGGTGTCTGCTGCTGCTGCCGCCGCCGCCGCGGGTGCCCGTGGACTTGGTCGACATCTCCGTGACTGCGACCCACTCCTCCTCGCCGGCGGAGGATAGCTCGTCGAGGAAGTCCTCGTCTCGGGACGAGCGCTTCCTCTTCGCTCCCCCCGCCCCCGCCCCCATCGGCGTCGCGCCACCGACGCCGCCGCTCATCGCGCCTTCGTCCTTGGCCTTGCTCTTAGTCTCCTCGCCGTAATCGTCCTCGTCGGACGTGGTGTCGTAGAAGTCCGCCGACCGCGGGGGCTCGCCGTTCCCCCTCAACGTCGAGGTCGCCCCGGTGGCAGGCGGCTCGTCGGGATTCCTGCCCGCCGCCGCTGCCGCCGCCGGCTCCCCCGCCCTCCGCCTCGGCGTCATCATGCTCTCGAGGAGCGTCGTCTGCCTCTTCTCGCTGCGCCCGTTGGTCATGAGGTGCTCCCTCGCCCGCTCCTGCGCCTCCTCGAGCAGCAGGAACATGTCGCACGTGTTCTCGCGCATGCGGTCCTTGGGGCACACGTAGAACTTCTTGCCGTGGTTCTTGGTGTTAGTCGTGCCCGTCCTCATCTTGGCGAGGAGTCGCGGCTCGCAATTGCCTAGGATGATAGGTCAGATACAACAAATAATCAAAAAAGAAACGAAAACAAACGAAAATAAAAATACAGCTCGGGCTGTTCTCGCTGCGATCGAGATGGAGGTCTCCCTCCCTCCCTCTCGACCTCGCTTCTCATCATTGTAAAACAACAAATTCACTGTACGAAGGTAAACTTACAGAGCCAGCCGCCATTCCGGAATTCACCGTGCCGCGGGTTCTTAGGGGACCTTGGGGGCGACGGGGGTGACGACGATGGCATGGCGAGATTGCATCTATCATATAAACAAACACAAGCCTGCGAAAAGAAAAACAAAATAAAATGACGTTGCCTAGCAGTGGCAGTCGGTCGGTTCGAGTAATACGAGTGGAAGGAAGGGAGATAGAGCGTTTGAGATAAAAAAAGAAGGTCGTGCGAAGGTGCGAGCATGCGACAACTCGGGCGACCTACGTACACGACAAGGCGGGAAATAATGGTGGGGTGATCGCTGAGGCATCCCTGCATGGGGTGTGGGTGTCACGATCCTACGGTTGCGACGCTGTTGCTACTGGGGTGGTTGGGGGGGGGTACCAGGTAAGGTAGACCATGCCTAACCTGGGCGGAAGTACTTCCGAATGAACATTTCACACTCCCCATGAAGGTATTGGAATAACACTACCCACTTTGCTTTATAATATGTCCACGAAAAATTCAGTTTCAAATGAAACATTTTTGAATAGTTATATCTTATTTTTACACTAAAGATTAGAGCAATTATTTCTATAGACCTCTTAAACTTTTTTTTTTTTAGCAGTTTTATTTAAGTGCGATTAGGTGTCTATGGTGTGTGAAACTTTCATTCGGAATCACTACCGCCTGGGCAACCTACAGCATTGGAGTAGTGTAGAAATATGCCTTGGCAAATAAGTGGTGGTGGCGGAGCAGCCGCGGAAGACGGCCCTTGCAGTACAATCTCCAAGGGCTCAAGTCGTCTCATTGGTTAGGTAGGTAGAGTAGAACTGTTCAACGCTTCTTCGCTTTTACTTCAATACTTGGTTTCCCTGACCAGGACTGACCACCTGACCTGGCCTACCTAACCAAGCCGAGTGTGATATCATAGGGCAAATAAGTGTACATCCGATTTCTCGATTAAAACCCCAAGCGCACCATGAAACACCTTCTTCGTCTGAGGAAGCGAATCCGGCCTGCATACAGCGTCAATCAATGAGCTGACAGACGTTGTTTTATCGTGCGCCTTTTTTTCTTCCTCTGCTTACTAGCCGCGACGATTCTGCAATTTACGTATGTATGTATGTACTTTCATATCAGATGTTCTTCCATCTCTTACTGCATAATTGATCGCAAAGTCTTCGCGACTAATAAAAAAGCATTTCCCTAAATACTGAGGCGTGGGACGTATGAATAATACAGTTAGTCCTCTAGTGTTTCAAACACCAGCATTCAACAATTCAATATTTAACATTCAACATCGAGTTGGTGGGGGTATATCTCTTCCAAACACATACAAGCAAAAACGCCACACCATTTACCCCCCTCTTTTCTTTTTTCTGCCTTCCTTGCAAGACGTAGAAAATACAAAATATAGGCTGCGAGATTTATGAAAACAACAACAACCGGCTCAGATATCGTAGTGGTAGTCGTCATCCAGGCCATCGCGGCTTGGTATTACGCCAGCGCCGGCTTGCGGCGGTGAGTATGTGGCCTCCATCCGAACTTTGAGCAGTCGGATCTTGACCCCGTAGTCCGCGACGAGGTCGAGCAGCTTATTCGTCTCCGACGTGATGGGTGCCTGCTCGAGCAGCATGAGCAGCCCATCCAGCCACTCGGATGCCAGGGTATCGTTGAGCGGGTACAAGGTGAGCACAGGTTCTTCCTTGCCTTCCGCTCCTTTGCGAGCCTCGTCTGCGTCGATGAAGCCGTAGATAGTAATCTTGGTCGAGTGTTTCGAGGTCGGGAGGTCTGTCGACGATGAGTCGCCTTTTCGCTCGGACACGTTGGACATGACCGAGCTTACCATTCTCAAATCCACCTTCTCGCCGAGGGCATCGAGCGCAGGCTCTTGGCCTGTACGGAGACCGAAATCGGCCCAGTGTAGATATCGTCTGTTGTGCGACAGCTTTGCGTACCTCCACAGTGTGCCGTGTGTGGCACGACGGGTCTGCGAGTCCTCGCCCCTGCTCTCTTTACGTGGCGCAGGCTTGGAGAACCATGATCCCTGCAGCAGGCACCGAATCCGTTGCTCCTTGACAAAGGTGATGGCCTCTTGCTTCAAGCTGTGGCGCACCGTAGAGAAGAGTTCACCCCACTGGTCTTCGAATGATGAAGTAAGAAGGTTCATTTGCAGTTCTCGGAGACGTGCGAGGTCATACTCTAGGAGCTCTTCTTCTACATCGACGATATCTTTATGTCGGCCAGCCCGACCTACAACCTGGTCTATCAAGATTCGGATGAGCTCTACGACTTTCTCGAAATCATGTTGTTCCGCACCAGTGGTCTTCCACAGTCTAAAGAAAGCTTCGAGGCCGGCGGTATGGAGCCGAGACCACTGAAGGAGCAATGGGTGAAACAATCTATCATGCTGTTCCGTGTCCACCGCTTGAAACAGCCCTCTGGTATCTTCGATGTCCGCGTTTCCACAGTCAAATTGCTCGTATAAGGTCAGAGTGACGGCCATGCTGGCACGGGCAACAGGGCAGCGCTCATGTAATGGTCGGGTAGATTGCTCGAGGAGCAGCTTCTGGAAGGCGTCTCCGTTTTTCCGTACGTAGTCCGTGAGGTCCATCATGCCGAGGAAGCCGGCAGCCTGGAACTCGGACGCAGGGCTCTCGGATTCAAATCCTAGCCTCCTCCACTTCTCCGGGTGATGCTTTCTACTCCCCTTCTTGCTGATCTCGTGTGCCTCTTCGGTCTTTCCGTCGCCGTTCCCGTTCCCGTTGGGGTGGTCCTTGCTCGGTGCGCTCGCCAGGTGGATGCTCTTCAAAGCGCGTCGGTGGTCTGGCCGCTCGAGCTCAACCCTGACTTGCCTCCACTTCTTGAGCAACACCTTAGTAAGGCATTGGAACTCTAGAAGCGGATGGGCCAGGTCTTGGAGAGCATGACTCTGCATGTGGCTATACACAGCCTTGATTAAGCCCAGATCCTGCAGTCTCTTGATGAACTTGGGCCATTCTTCTCCGGTGCCACTGGACGTCGTCTTGCCGCGGCTGGTCTCTTCGTTCGAAACTGCGTCCCTTATGAGGGCGTTGATAAGCAACAGGGTCGTCGCACACAAGGCGTGATCCGCAGACTGTAGCTTTCGGACGACGATATCGAAAAACTGAGGGTACACGGCGATGGCAGGTTTCAATGCGCGAAAGCCAAAGGTGCCCGGCGTTGCGGTAGGCTCGGGCGGCGTGTGGCTGACTAAGGCGACGAGGATTGACATGGCGCCTCGCAGGATATTGACGAGGGGGTTTGAGACGACGAGCTCGACGATGCGATCGACAAGGTCGCCCGAGGTAGGGCCGTCAAATATTTCCCATCCCATGTCCACCTCCAACAGCCTGCTTAGACTTTGTAGCGAGTAGGCGAGAGTGTTGCCGCCGGAATTCATAATCAGTCGTCGCAATATGACCAAGCCGCCGGAGGAGATGAAGACGTCGGCGAAGGAGGGATCGTTGATGGAGGATTGGAGCTTGAAAACGGCCATCTTCCGGGAGGCATCTTCGTCGCTAGCGAGTCGCGACAGAAGCGCCGGTATTTCTGCTTGGTCCATGATGATAGCGGCTTTCTCCTAGAGATTTGGGCAAGAGATTCGGGCGAGAGATTCGAGGTTCGATGTTCGAGGTTCGAGGTTCGATGTTTGAGGCTTAGCTACAGTGTTGCTAGCAGCTCGAGTGAAGAGACGGAGGGGGATTCGAGACGCGGGTATAAATCATCAAGGCCATGCCAATCTGATGATTATGATTACGCTGGTATATGTCTTAGGGGTAATTATCGCATTAGGAAGTTCTTGCGCCGCGACGTTTGAGAAATTGCTGCCAAGGACGAAGGCTATAACGAGATCAAAGGTGCCATGAGGTGAGTCCGCTAATAGAGAGAAGATGTCTGTCTAAGTAATCAAGTATGTACTTTGTAATAGAGGTAGGGGAGAAGAGAGAGGACTCAGGTGGTCACGGTGCATATGACAAGTACTTAAGAATAATGAATGCCTCTCTGCCGGGAAGGTACGTGATAGGACAGCAGTGGATGCGACGATGTGATGCGGGCTTGTCCAATCAAAATTACAGGACCCAAACACGCTAAAGTCGAACTAGGTATCAGGGGTTTCGGGGTTGTCTAGGACACAGGCACTTGATCCCATCCACATTGAGCACGCGCCTGGGTACATGACATACGATAAGATAATGTGCTTGAAAAGATGTATTGTTCTTTTGCGACTGCTAAACTCTACATCCTACATCCTATTTTTGATTCTGATTGGTACTTACTAAGTACAAAGGTTGGTGACAGATTCATGGAATTCTACAACGTCTTATTCAACACTAAGGCCCAATATAATCTAATGTATGTGAGTAAGTACCAAAGTAAGCCCATCTCTGGAGTCTGATAGGGAGGTATGTACCAAATATCAGTCCAGGTCATCACAAAGAGAGAACATGAACAACGCTGGTATATCATGGTTCAAAAAGGTAGGTCATTATCAGAAGGATACAACCTCTTTACGGGTATCATAGGCACTTACACATGCATGTGAAGCTGCGAGTACGATGTTACAAATCATACATGAGGAACCAATCTTCTCCGCCGCCACAAGACCCGAGCTTAGAGCACCAATCGCCACCTAGATGCAATGCATGCAATCTCTAGATACTTAAACTTCATTCGCTTCCGAGCTAATCTTCTCAGACTTGTGACGAACCTCGGCATGCACCGCCTCGCCAGCGCGCTTGCGCTCGCGCACGGCCTGGACCTCGGCCTCGAGCCGCGAGCCGCCCTTCTTGGTCTTCCAGGCCGGCAGCGCGCCCTTGGCGAAGAGCAGCTCGACCTCCTCGATCGTCTTGCCGCACGTCTCGGGGTAGGTCAGGAACGCCTGGATCGCGGAGCCGAAGCACAGGACGCCGAAGATGATGAAGATCTTGTACTGGATGTTCTGGAACGCCGGCGGCGTGAACAGCCCGAGGGCGAAGTTGAACACCCAGTTCGCCACCGCCGCCAGGGACATGCCCGTCGCGCGCGTGCCGAGCGACCAGACCTCGGCCGCGTAGATCCAGGCCACGGGCGCCAGCGTCAGCGCGTACGTGATGATCAGGAGGTAGCTGAAGGCGATCACCGTGTGCGACGCCGGGCCGGAGACCGAGAAGGTCACGTTGGCGTTGCCGTCCACGCCGCCTGGTACGGGCTCGGAAAAGCCGCCGAGGACGCCGCCGATGACGAAGTGGCACACGCCCATGGCGATGGCACCGTAAATGAGAAGGGTACGGCGGCCGGTACGGTCGATGAAGAAGAACATAACGGTCGTGAAACTTAAAAAAAAAAACAAAGACACATATCAGCCTCGTGAATGAAACTCAGTAGCACATAGGAGACTTACGCGATGAAGAGGGCATACTGAATGCCAGAGGCGATCAGGTTAAGGTTGTCCCGAAGACCGGCGATCAAGAAGACGTATGTGAGGTAGTAGACGATGACATTGGCGCCGCTCAATTGCTGCCAGGATGTTAGCCGTGGTGGTGACGCCCAAATCAAGACAAAGCCGAGTGAGAGAAGAGCGAACTAACCTGCCAAGCCTGGACGCTCATGCCAGCCAACGTCCTCTTCCACATGCCGTTCGAGACGAATTTCCTCCAGCCACGCGCGGTCTCGCGCTCGGCCACCAGAACGGAGTAGATTTCCTCCCACTCGGCAACGACCAACGGGTCGTCCCTGTTGCCGCCGGCCTGGATGTCCGCGAGCGTCTGGATCGCCTCGTCTTCGCGGCCCACTTTCGCCAGCCATCGAGGAGACCGGGGGAGAAAGGGCAGGCCGATCATGAGGAGGACGGCGGGGATGAACTGCAGGCCCCAGGCGGTTCGGAACGAGGCGGTTCCCTGAATGAAACCGCAGCCGTAGCTGGCAAAGTACATGATGAAGATGCCCCATTCAATGGCGAGTTGTTGGATGATGATGATTCGGCCCCGAGATTCCTAGGCGTGGCATGTATTGTCAGATTTCTGTCAATGTTATGCTATATAGAGGCTTGCCACTTACGCGCTTCGCAATCTCAGCGAGGTAGACGGGAACCTGTGATGAGGTGATACCGACACAGACACCGTTCAAGACTCGGCCAGCGATGAGTGAGCCGACGCCAGTTGTGGAAACCTGGACGGCAGTTCCGACAAGCCACCAAAGGCATGCAAACATGATGCTACGCCCCCATTAGCTTTGCCCAGGCGTACGTGACGGCACCTTTACTCACCTGTCGCGACGACCAAACTTGTCAGAAATCGGACCGGCCATCAAGCTCCCCACGACCGACCCAGCAGCCAACGCAGACCCAATGGCACCTTGGACAAGTCCCGAGGGGTTGTGGAAGTATTCGATATACTGGGGGGTGATGACGATGGCCGCGATGGAAGAGATGTCGAAACCAAACAGCATGCCTCCCACCGTGGCGATGATCGCCACGAAGTAGGTATTCGCTAGAGCAGGGTCAGCATCGCACATAGCAGCGAGTCGACACAGAGAGGCAAGACATACTGATCTTCGGAAGCTTAGCCATCCTGAGAGCGATACGAGCCTCCTGGACTCTTCACAACTGCTGAGAGCCTCTCGTAGCGAGGAGAAGGGGTGAAATAGCAGAGGAGAGTTGAGAAAAGGTTCTGCCCTCGCTTACGGCCGGAGACAAATTTACGAGCAGAGACATGCTCTCATATATCCTGTGGTGTGGTTACATGCGTCCAATGTAGCCCAACTGCCTCGTTCGAGGGCCGTGGCCAGCGCCTCGGGGAAGATTTCTCCACTTGCACAGGCACGACGATGGCCCCTTCGGCCGCATCTCGACCTAGGGGAGGTTCGGGGCAATGTTGCTCTGTGGGAGAGCTCCCTCTTGTGGAGCCGTTCCCGAGCCGCCATTTCAGGCGGTGGCAGGCCCAGACGAGCTGCCATAGGTGCGGAAACTCTGAGCGACCCCCAGTTTCTCCCAGGTAATTGGTCTCGAGGTAGGATTCCGTTGACAAATGATATACCCCGGATTGTAAGAGGACGGGCCTCTTGTGTGACGCATTCTTCTGGGGTTGACCGTTGACCGTTGAGAATGCGGGGATCCGTCGCTTGATGAGATGTCCCCATCGACCGGCATCGTGAACTGGTCTTCGAGCTCATTGGTGCGCATAGTTCTTAGGCTCCTTGTTTATGTAGCTAGGCCCGAAGTGCCGAACTGTGAATCCTTGACTCGTGTCTTAAATGGAGACACCCGTTGTGCTTATGTATCGATGCTAGGTAGCTTAGCTCGTTGATCTAGATGTAGGTACACTTGAATTGCTTGGCCTCTAGAATAAGCGATATATTGGAATCCATGCACTGCTGTGAGGAACAACCCCAACCGACTGTATCACTCTCTCTAGTAGTACTACGTAAATCCTACCTTGCAATGGCTCTATATCGAAACTCAGAAGCTCTAGAGACGTCCCTCAACCTATGAACCGTTATAGGCTAGGCAGGGCATCCCAGGACATTAATCTTTGGATTTAATGCCGGCGGTACACGTTCCATTCCGTCGGAGCAGCTAACTGCTCGAGGCATGGAGCTGTTTCTTCACCACGGCAATATTTGCTCCATTGGACAATGGCGGCCGGCAATGAAATCGACCGCCTTATGCCATCCACCTATATACGTCAATAAGTATAATACAACATTCCCGCCCAATCTTGGATAGCTAAACTGTTTGATGCAACACGCCAAGAACTCAGAGCTTCATTAGTCGGTGACCGAATGGATCCCTGTCTGATTCCCCGCATCTCGTCCTCGCCACAGGTATTAGAGTGTAGTAGTGTATATAGGTATGCGTTCGTAAGTACGGGCGTAGATCCATATAATTCACATCCGAGACGGATGCGATACCAGTGACTATTTCGGAATAGAAAACATGATCGGACGAGTTGAATGCATGATGAACGGAGCAGATGCATTATATGAGTTGAGAGCCGGTAGGAGATTAGGTACATGTAGTTATGGATGAGAAATATGCCTGGCGGCTGTCGAATGCTACACAGGTCGCTGATGATGACGCAAAGATTAGGTACACATTTAATCGCTACAAATATCTAAGCAATGCAGCACATTCGCGCGAAGACGACGCGAGTGGTTTGAATTTATATTTTACTACCTTATTCTTTATGACTACCTACCTATCAATAGGTAGGTAGCCAGTAACCTAATCTTCCGCACCCCGTCCTCACCTCGTCAACGATCCGGGTGGGGGGAGCGATTCGGGGCCAAAAGACACGGGCAACAACTAAGGGGGGGTTTCGCACGGTCAGTCTCCAAGTAAGAGTTTCGTCGTTTCCGTCTGCGGGGCGTGCTCAGACATATTGAGAAACAGTGAGAAATGGGGGGGCGGGTTTTACCTCTTCGAGACTCATGGCGATATAGTTATCGTCCTTGTCGAACATGATGACAGGGGCCCTCAGATCGCAGAACTCCCTGATGCTATTGCGTGGGCCAACGATGGATTAGCGTTTGCTTTTACGAGAATGGCTTGGCGGATGAGGATTGGGCGGTGATTGGATGGGTTGTCTATGCATCTCTCTAATCTATCTATCTTCTAATGTAGATAGTGACCGGATAGATAGAAAGATAGATAAATACACGGACGACATCCGGCGCACTCCATATCATGACACGACGGCCAGGTCAGGTCAGGCTAACTTACAACTGGCGACACATGCCGCAGGGGCTGGCGGGGGGCGCGACGTCGGTGGCGACGGCGACGGCCTTGATCCTGCGGTGGCCCTCGGTCACGGCCTTGCCGAAGGCCACGCGCTCGGCGCAGGTGGTGACGGGGTACGAGGCGTTCTCGACGTTGGCGCCGTTGAAGAAGACGCCGTCGACGGAGACCAGGGACGCGCCGACCCGGAACTGGCTGTACGGGCAGTACGCCGTCGCCTTGGCGCCGACGCAGCGGGCGTGCAGCTCCCTGAACTCGGCCTCGGTGAGCCCGTGCTCCCTGCACGTCGCCTCGACCGCGGCGGGGTCCGCGCTGGACGAGGGCTGGGGTGCGGAGGCCGGCATTGTCGTCGTCGTCGATCCCTGGTGTGGGCGGGTGAGCGGGCGGGCGGATGGACGGACGGACGGGGGCGGTTTGGAGATCTCTTGGTTCGGTCTTCTTTGCTCGGGGCTCTCTCTCTCAGATTTTGTAGCGCGAAATGGTCTGAGCTGTGTCTCGTAGCATAAGACTCGAGCCGAACTTCTCTCTTTTTATTCTCCCCTTTTTATTCTCCTCTTGTTGCTTGTAACTCCCGACTCCTATCTATCTATCTATCTTACCTACCTACCTAATGTATCTAAACCAAGCCGATATAGCCCGTCTGACCTTGGTTACGTATCTCTGAAGCGGGGGTGCTTGTGCTAGCTAATCTAAGATCTTGGGCTGGAATGCGCCGCTAGCCGCCGAAGAATAATGAACATCGTCGGAAAAGCAATTACCATACAAAGTAGAAACCCGCTAAAGCCGATGAATGCCCGTCCGCTTTCAGCCGCGGTTCTTCCTGCGCGCAGCGTGCAGAGACAAATGAAGCGCAATCTCGCCCTACGCGTCTTTTGTGTTACCAATTTGTGTGATTGATCCGAGTTTATGCAGATAGGTAGATCGAGATCTCATGAGCGGGCTTTTGTCAACGTCAAGATTGTCGGTCACTAGCTGTGTAGTATACCTGCCAGGTAAAGTAGGTAGCTCATGATCATCACCAAGGAATAAAAAAACTCGTCTGGCTTTTTGAGTTTCGAATTGACTGGCCATTGCTCCGTATTACCTCTTGGTACTCGTGTCAGTTCTAGTACAAGTCAAAACTCTATTCCAAGGAGAAGACGAGGTGGCGCCACACGTCTACTTATACGTACGTACTTACACTGGACTTGGAGAACGTACAATACAATCAATACACTAATCTAGATTCAACATAGAGGCACTTGGCGCCCACAGCAGAGGTATAAGACGCCGGCGGGTGTAAGAGGTGATAACAACTCGGCACCAAATAATGTTCGACAAATACTTAACCAACCCAACCCGAGTGCTGGCGACGTTATGTTGCCGTATTTCCTCTGCCTTGCATTTCGTAAGCGTGGTGACGCCAGGTGGGCGAATTGATCGACGGAAACCTGGAAGCTTATACCTGTGGCGTGCGGGCCGAAATCAGGTTTTCTCGCAGCACGCCCTGACGTCAACCCGTAGCGCCGCGTACAAGGCTTTTTGAAGACCCTGATAAGTCCTGCGCGACGCAGTGCAGGCAATTCGATGCGATGTGCCTACTTATATAGTGTAGACGGGGCCAGGCCTCGCTACCAGGAAATAGTATAGTTTTAAATTTGATCGAGAAAAAAATCCAAAAGCTAGTAATCATAATTCGGATAATCCGCCTTTGAAAGATATCGAAGAGACTATCGTCAAGATACAGTCCATCTAGAAGCTAGGTGTTCGGCTCACTGGATACAATAACAGCAGTATCACCTCATTAGCATCGTCATCGTCATTGTCATCGTCATAGTCCTCGTCGTCGCCCACCATGCCTCACCCCTTCCACCCCGACGACTTCCCCATCAACAAGGACATCACCCTGCAGCCGACAAAGGTGTTCTACCTCAAGAGCGCCATCCACTTCAAGACGGACGCCAACATCTACGACCTGACCGGCCGTCTCCGCCAGCCCTGGAACGACTTCAGCCACGCCTTCCTGGACGAGACGAGCCAGGCGGCGGACAAGCTCTCCGAGGGCGGCGATCCGCCCACCTACGCCATCTCGAGCTGCGGCAACATGATGCGCACCATCAAGACGATGACGGACGGCCAGGGTACCAAGGTCTGCGACCTCAACATGACCTTCGTCTCCTTCGACTGCTCGACCGTGCGCTTCCCCGCCGGCAGCCCGCACTCGCGGCACCCCGTCGAGATGCACCCCGTCGGCGAGGACGACAACCGCACCTTCGCCGGCGGCCGCGACGACGCCAAGAAGCACGAGGCCTTCGTCAAGAACAGCATCCCGTACTTCTGGGACATGACGCGCGGCCGCGTCGGCGTCCTCTACAAGTGCCTGAACCAGAAGCGCGTCGAGATCGCCCGCGTCGCCGGCTTCGGCTTCGACAAGGACGCCGTGCTCGTGCTCAACGCCGAGGAGCTCGACGACGTCGTCGCCATCGCGACGTGCATCATCCTGCTGAACGGGCGCGACGCCATGGATGCTTGAGTTCGGTCGCAGACGGTGACGTGATGTAGCGTGGCAAGAGTGGGGAAGACGGCGGCCTTTTTCTCCATCCACACCTTTGCGGATTGTATTAGTGTACTGGTACGAAGTACTCTTCTTTATAAGTGTGGTGGGGGCGGGGCAGACGGGAGGTGGATAAGGATCGAGGTTCGGCGTTCTCGCGAGTCATGTTTATTTTATTGTTCTTTGATGGGCAACTGGAACTGTAGTATTATGTCTGTAGTATGTATGTACGTATGAGTTATGTCATCTATGATCTTACCAAGCGAGTCTTGTCTTCGTCTCTACGTTTCATTCCGCGTCTCTCTAAAAGTCATCTGCCTCTCTCTAAAAGTCATCTGCCTCACTCTAAAAGTCATCTGCCTCTCTGTTTATATTAATCCTTTCAAATCACTTCGTAATGAAACGCACCATCTAAGTCCCAGCAGCGTGTCGCCATATTGAGGAACGACCTCAAGTCATGCCGTTCTCGCCCTTCATTCCATTCCCAGAAATTCGTAAATCGCTTCCAACGCGCTGCTGGAGTGCGTAAATGGAAAGTTATGCGCGCCTGGCACTAGGCGCCAGAACACATGATCCCGGCCTCCTATTAGGGGCAAGGCGTCTTCCTCGTAGTCCTCGGGCTGCACGAGGTTGTCGTCTCGCCCAATCAAGACAGCCGTAGTGCCCGGCTTCCGCTTGGCCAGCAGCCGCCAGTGTTGCTGCTGCTCCATGAGGGGACCATCCTTGATCGTCGACATCATGGCCGGGACGAAGCCTTCGTTATAGTCGATAGACCAGTGCACGAAGCTAACGACGTCGAGTTCGAAAGGCGTCGGGATCTCTTGGGCAGGCGTATCCACCGTCTCCTGCACCGCGATATCGATCATGTCCTCCTTCTCCTCGATGGGCAACGCCTTTTTCACCGCGGGCCGCCTCTTCGCGACAGCGTTGTCGATGGGCATGCGGAGGCGCCTCTTGGTCATCCATGCGAGGAGGCGTTCCGGCACGAGCCCGGAAGTGAATATGAGCCGGCTTACGCGGCCGATGTTTTCGGGACGAATGAGTCCCGAGGGCGAAAGGAGGATGAGAGATTCAATCATATGGGGGTAGGTGGCGGCGAAATTGGCCGCGATGCCGCCGCCGAGCGAGTAGCCGATGAGGCTGAATGCATTGTTTCCCGTCCACGCCAGCGGCGATGATGCGAGCACGAGGAGAATCTGTGTCACAAATAGCCGCGTGTCGTACGGCAGGTCGCCAGGTGCGTCGCTGAATCCGCGGCCGAACAGGTCGAACATCATCACACGGCACCCCTTCTCCACTAGGCCGTCTGCGATGTCCGACAGTGTCATGCATGACGTGCTGATGCCATGGACCAAAAGAACTTTTCGGCCCTTCTCAGGCCCAAATTCGTAGACTCTTATAGTGCCATACTACGTAGAATCAACATTAATAAGGGGCATACACGCAGGGAGCGTCGAGGAACATACCGGCGTGACGACATCTCTTGCCCCGGGGAAGTGGTCTGTCCGATAGGTGGATTTGGCGAGCTCTTCCTTGGACAGCCTCGGCAGACTGTTGGTGAGAGCGCCGGGGATGATCAGAGGCTTTCGCGGCCAAAGGGCGAATCGCGTGAGAGAGGCCAAGGCGAGGGTCGTGATTACGGTCGTGGCAACAACCGCTATGCTGGCTGGCTCTCGTGGCGAGCTGAAGCATCTGCCCACCGTCTCCATGGCGTCGTCCGCTTATCAAGTTGACGATGTCTAGAATACGCAGGTGATGGCACCTAGGTAAGCTAGATAGCCCGCTGTCTGGGGGAGACAGGCCGAGGCTTACCCAGATCAGACCCTGCTGGCGATGATCGACACGCTTTGAGCGATAGGTCGAGTCAATACCCAACCAAACCGGTACGCCGGATACAAACAAGACGAGAAGATAAATGGGGATATAACAACGAATGCATCAAAGGGTAGAAAGGTGGTAACTAATTTACCTCCTGTCTTAGTGCCTAATGCCTACTTGGGTACCTCGTCAGGTGCGGCTGGACCATCAGGCGTAAGGTAGCTGATCGCGAGGTTACAGCTGGAGGTGCACTGCAACTTTACTCTCAACAGGGAAGATAGATACCCGACGCTTACTAAGTTGAGTGCCTAAACCTAGATAGGTACCTAGGTAACCAAGATACCGCACAGTGTGAGACGTGCCCCTTATAGGTCCACGTCACATCAAGGTTCTTGGTCCATCTTTGCCCAACAGGTTAACAACTACCTCTGCAGGTATCTACAGTAGGTATAACAATATTGAAGCCATTCTAAAATCTCAAAGTAGGTGGTCCGTCAGATACGACAACTTAGCTTCTCGTGGCACAGGCACAGTACATGGTGAATACCGAATACCTACCTCCAAATCCCATGTACCTACAAGGCGCCTAGCAGGTCCGAGAAGAGGAGCCTGACTAACACGGCCAGGAGAGCCACGCCTAACTTCGGCCCCAAACGTTGCGCTTCGCCAGTCGAGACAGGGCTTGCCTCGACATTGCTGCTTTAACAGCGGCGTCAGCTCAGGATAATATCGTCTCATCTAGTGTTGGGGGTGGAATAAACTCACCCACAGCTCCAGCTTCTCGCGTCATTGAGGCCGCCCTGTCCATCCCATTTTGCCACTTGGGGATAGGGACAGAGCGGCCGCTGCTTAAGGACTCCCGAAGACACGTTGGTGGGCTTATTCCAGGTCGTGGCCACAACTTGATCAACCGTGACATTTCTTTCCACCCAGTCCATGAGCGCGAGGAGCACGTCGTGCTGCGCGTCTTTGTATCCCGGGATGGACCATATATCGTTGCCAAGGATGCTTGCCTGGGAGGGGGCGCCAAAGGCCCAAGGGGCATCTTTTCGATAGCGACTTGTCAGCAAGTATAAGAGCCACTGTGAACAAAAAATCTGGTCAAGTGCTATCTTGCTCCAAAACAGTCTACTTGCTTAGAAAAAATTGGCGTGTACGTACCCACAGGTGTTGTCCAGCAATGCTGCATTCCCGGAACCATGAAGTACTTGAAGAACTCCTGAGTTGCCGTCACATTCCCACCCATTTTCTCCACGACGCGGTCGTAGTATAAGTTCGAACCCTGCATGGGCACGAGTCCGTCAGCCGCCCCGTGGTACATGATCATCTTACCGCCACGATCGCGGAACGCTGCGAGGTCATAGTTGTCTGCCGTGGCATCCCCCGGGTTTAGCTTTTCCGCCAATGACACCAAGGAATCGTTGAAATCGGCCAGGGCGAACGACGCATTGTTGAGCAGGAAATATCGCGCGTACCCGATGCCGTACGGGCTTGCATCCGAATAGTTTAGGACCGTGTACATCTGCTGCTCGGAACCCGGCGACAGGCCCTTATATAGGAGTTCGCCTGTTGACGTCGTCCAGTCGCCGTATACATTTTTAAGCGTCTGCGTCTGCGCCGCTGTGAGACAGGCAGATTGGTTCGCGCCGGGCCTCTCGCATGATAGCGCTTCAAAGTCCACATTGCACAGCCCCGGAAGGCTGATGATGCCGTCCGTAACGCCATCAACAGCATCGCACTGCTTGACGATTTCTTGCGCGATCGGCGTGAAAAGTCGCCAGTCGATATGTTTTTCATCCTCGACTGGCCAGTTGTAGCTTGCCGCCTTAGTCACCCAGTTATTCAAGTGGCTCGTATACCATGCAGCGGCGCCTACTATGACGCCGTCGAAGCTGTCGGGGAATTCCTGCATCTCCTTGAGCCCCTGGCGACCACCAGTCGAACATCCGCTGTAGTAAGAGTATGCCATCGGGCGCCCATAGTACACTTGTGTGAGTAACTTTCCCAGAACGACGGACCCGTGTATTGCGCGCCAGCCCCAGTCGGTTCTCGCCTCCGGGTTATCAAGCGCCCAGCTTAAATCCGATACCAGAGAGCTGTGCCCCGTGTCCGTCGAGACGACAGCGAACCCATATTGTACTCCGGCTCCCATGTCGATCCAGTTGATACCACCACCAAAGCCACCGTTACCAACCGCAAGGAACCTGCCGTTCCATTCTGCTGGAAGGAATAGACCAAATCGGTATAACGACGTCGCTGAGCTTGCCACCGCGACTGTCACAGCACATAGCGCAGGCAGATTTGTGGGCTGGGTGGGATATGCGAGATCGGCTAACCCATCCCCGTACGTGCTACCGGCGCCTAAAGCATACACGCTCTCAACTTTCGCGTTGGCTGGTAAGAATTGGGCGAGAGTGAACACGTTGCAGCCGAGACTGCTTTGCCTCGGATCGTGTGTGGACGACGCAGCCGTAACAACTAACAAGGCAAGGCCAATTGCTGAAAACCGTCCTAACCTGTACAGGTACATTTTTATCGTGTCCATTGACGACTTCTTTTTCTCGCGCCGGTTCTGTTGTGTATAGAGGCGCACGCTGAAAGGACTAGGAAATCTATCCGACTCTTATGTCGCCCAAATTTCAACTCCCCGGCAATACGGCCCCGTCACATTATCCAAGATACGAATTATGGGTAAATACCACGGTCGACATACACAGCTTATCCAAGACAAGTGCATGTTTTTTGGCACTATATCCAATCCTCGCTATCATCGTTACATTGTGGGGTTTCAGTACGTGGAACCTGCATTATCAGACAGCATGACATACCGAGAAGAGAATCTATTTGGATCGGACCAGTCAATCTGCACTCATGCCGCTGAGCAACTGAGTACAGTCTCCCTTGCTTCAATTTGAATCTCAGTCTTGAATGTTGATGACAAAGTTTTCAGCTTGAGAGGCGCTTCACATCAATAGTTAAAACCGCGGCATAGTTACCCGGCTTGAGTTGACCTATCATCTTCGTAGGCACGACTAGGTTTGGATTCTAGGACACACGTCTTGGTCTTTAAGAGTCTTGAGGGCTCATTCTACCTATCGGCGTACTCAACGAATACAGTTTCCAACGCGCACTTGATATTGTGGTTTGCTGATGCGATAACAATTTTGACAGACAACAACCCAGTCAGTCTTCATAGTGCGTATAACCTAGGTGATGTGCCCTCGGGGGCAGACTCCAGAACCTGCTTGTTCTTTGCACCGTAGAAAAACCTCAGACAAATGGCACCGATAGCAACGAAGAATAGCATGGCAGCGTTCACGCCGTGCCCTGTAGGGTACCCCCGCGCAGCTTCCTCGGCCTTGTAGATCCAAACACCCGGGATCTGCCCCAAACCCGCGCCAATACTGACATTGAGGGCGACGGCTAGCCCAATCGATGCAGTGCTCCACATGTTCGAGGTGAGCCAGCCCAGCATTGGCGGGATACACGCAAATGCGCCCGAAGTGCCTACAATTAATGTGCCGTACCGACTCGCATAGGCGGTCGGTGGCAACAGGGCTGATGCCAAGAAGCCGGCGGCTCCCACCGCCGCAGCCCCCGCGCAGTGGAGGCCGCGAGCGTTGAAATGGTCCCCAGACCAAGAATTCAGGATGGATACAACTGGTTTCGTCAGCATGGCCACGAACTGATCTACTGGTGGGTGAATCATACCGTAAGCAATAGCCCAAGGTGGGACCGTGAGTAACTGAGCCTGGAGGTCTTTATACCCCAACCCTGCCACGATGGAAGGTGTGAAGAGGGACAGCGAGCTGAAGGGGAGCGAGACGGCGAAGTAAATGGCGTAATGTCCGTATAACCTCCAGTCCGTCAGCGTCTCCTTCGCGTCCTTCCACGTGAGGCCGGAGGCCGATCCCTTGGAGCCATCCACAGCCAGGCGCTGGGCCGCAAGCTCCTTCTCGCTCTCGGATAGCCACGGGGCAGTCTCGGGATAGTCCGGAAGGATGAACCACACGAACAGCGACGATAGCACGGAAGGGATGCCTTCGAGAATGAATAGCCAACGCCACGCGGACAGCCCGCGGGCTCCGTTGATGTGGCCCACGCCGTAGGCTATAGCTCCGCCGAAGGCACCCGCAAGGGTGGCACTGGCCAGAATAAATGCCACGCGTACGCTACGTTCGTCTGTCTTGTACTATCGGGGGAGAATAGGTGTCAGTTTTGTGCTTGTAGACGGGATGGGAGATTTGCCGGCGTTGTCAAAATGTCTGGCTGCACGGGCCAGTCGCCACAGCGTATAAGAGTATGATACTTACCCAGAACGTTAGGTAGTAGACCAGGCCTGGGAAAAGCCCACTGCAGTATCCGAATCAGTACATTGTCCTGTATACCGGCGCGGGGAGCCCTCGGGAAAGGTAAAAACACGATTAAATAAAACTAAGAGAAAAAAAACTCACGCTTCAAACACACCTAACAAGAAGCGCACGCCCGTAATCTGCGCGTAGCTATGGACACCACCGATGCCGATGGTGATAAGACCCCAGGAGAACATCAGGAAGGCGAGCCATCGCGAAGGCCGGAACTTCTTGAGCAGGATGTTGGAGGGCACCTCGAAGAGGAAGTAGCCGATGAGGAAGATCATGAGGGCGATGGTGAACTGGTAGTTGCTGGTGTGGGTCTCGGTCTGCATGTCGTTGCCGGTGGACGAGTTGAGGACCTTGGCGTTGCCGATGTTGGAGCGGTCGAGGTAGGCGAGGAAGTAGATGGACGCGCTCAGGGGGATGATACGCTTGTCCTGGCGGCGGAGGAGGGCTCGCTCGGCCGCGGACGGCGCGAGGACCGCCGCGGACGCGGACGCGAGGGCATGCTTCTCCTCGTGGTGCTCTTCGCCGATGGCTTCTTGTTGCTGCTCCTGCTGCTTCTCTACGTCCACGGACGATTCGTGCTCTGCCATTGTGAGGACTACGACGACGGACGGACGAACGGCGGCGACGGCGGCGAAGCGCTCTGCTTGGGCTTCGGGGGGTTAAGAAGGCGAAGAAAGATTTTTTTTTCTCTCGAGACAACCTAACCGAGACAGACCTTTTTTTGTTTTGGAGGGATCCCTAGAGATAAGTCTAGATTCAGTATCTATCTACCTATCTGCATTTGGATAACCCCAAGCCAGACATTCATTCATCGATATGGATTCCCCGCGACATCATTCGGCAGACGACAACCTGCCCCCCTCCCTTTCCCACTCATGATCATACACCGCCATGCCATCGTCTGTATGGTGTAGGTAGGTATATCACACTACTACACACACTACACTATTATACGGATAGGTCTTGTGGGCATGGGTAGCATGGTCAAGTTATGTAGCATGGCCTAGTATAGTATAGTGTAGACTCAGAGAGCTGGGGTACCAGCCAATCACGACACGGCGGCCGGCATGTCTGCTGCGGGGAAGAGCTACGTTGGGGGTCTAAGTACGGGAGTCGGGAGCTGAATCGGGAGCTAAGGGAGGTACCTAACCTACTTGTTTATGGCTGCAGAACGCCAGGGCAGGGGGGAGGTCCTGGCCTGTCTGGGACCGAAATGCTTACTTCTTACATGGTTGGGCGTTGTCGATGTGGAAGAGGAGTCTAGGCTTCTCGGCACTTAATCTCGCGGCTGTCGTCGGGACTCGAGTTCTTCCGCTATCTGTGTTTTTTTGTTATTGTTATACCTTAATATGCCTGCCTCTCTGATTGTCGTCAATTTTTACCTCTTCCAGCTATTCATTGTTGTACTCGCGATATCCCTAGCAGCGTTTGTACCTGCTGGCCGTGCTTAGTGACGTGCACTGTGTTCCCCGGATAGTTCATCGCTTAGGTCACGCTGAAGAAAATGATAGCTAAATGGTGCGATAGACTTGATGAGTAGCGGGTGATACGGAAGGCGGGTCGCTTAGCTGTCTCCAGATATCTTAGGATCTAGTGTAAGCCAAATAGCCGCACTCATCTCCGATACTTGGCTGAGGGCGGCCACAATGTGTACCAAGTGTTCATAAAGATGTTCATAAAGACGCGACGTGCCACGGTGCTATATAAGTAACTACAAATGGTCAAGTAGCCGACTTGGATACATTCCACTTTTGATAGTGTTGCAGTTCTATTCTGTGAGACGAAGTGGAATAGGTTATCTCCCGCTCCAAAAAACAACAACATGTATACTTATCTATAAGCTACGCGCGACATCGCATCTACGATTATGCGTATGGGTACGCCGCGTCAGCCTCACCGCCTCACGCGACCTGATACAGTGATCTGCTAAATGACCCTTTCGAGAACGTCCGGAACCCAACGATCGCTTCGCGTGGTTATTTAGAGAGGGCCGAGTTTGGAACTGGCACAACTATAATATCATATCCGCAGCAAGCTGGAACAGAGCACCTCTCAACTCCTCCGTGCTATTACGGCAGAGCAGAACGCGATCTCTTACTCATGACCGCGCGCATCACGGGGCCGGGGGAAACGTCCACGGCGGTGAGTTGTTGCAAGAGGATCGCTCCGGTCCGTAATGCATTGTTTCGCATATTATGCAAAGCCATAGTTAATGCCGTGTTACAAGAGAGAGACGGAAACGAAAAGTAGCTATCTGTCGACGATGAGCTCACAGCAAGGAAACACCGCAACTAATACTGTCTTAGTCCTAAGCCACTAGTTAGACGGATTAGCGAAGTAATTCGCATAGTGGGTGGCCGGAGGCAGTCAGTGTGAAGATGGGAACGATGAATAAATAAGAAAAGTCATGAGCCCCGAGAGTATAATTAAAGGGAGGCGAAGCGTCAAAGTTTTGTCATCTACTAAGTAAGTAAGTATTCATAGGTGGTCTTACGATACACAATCTTCAGCGCGTGCCAATCCAAGTAAGCCCACTCTTAAAATCAAGCGACAGCTGTGCAACAAGGATGGTTGCTGTATAACTTAAAAACGCAAACGCAGTTACTTACCTGCCGTCTGCGAGATTAGCGAGAACTGGCAAATGGGCAGAACATGGATAGGGGCTCTTCGGATAGTCGCGACTGCAGTCTCACCTCATCTCACGCTTAGAATTCGAACACAAAAAACAAGGCAGGTGATCTCATTGTATAACCGGCACTCGTCATACCCGCCAACCCATCCGGGACAAAAAGTCCTATAAGACTCGGCCGCTATCCGTAGGCACGTACGTATCTCGATCCCTTGTTTCGAATACGAGAGTGATCACGAGAACTGGGTAGACAGGTGACACGATACAAACATGTCAGGGCTCGCCATTAGCTCAAAGTTCCAGTGATATATATATATTTCTTTAGCAGCGTATCCATTCAGCTTACATCACGATCAACCCGCCTCGAAACTTCCTTAATCTACACACTTTGACCGACGAAAACATGAAGTACATTGCGCTCTTCGCCTCACTCTGCCTCGGCGCCGCAGCTTCACCCGTCAGGGAGAGGCAGACCGCACAGGCGAATATCAGCGGTTTCAGCGCCAGCACGTCCGGGGCCGGAAACGGAGCATCGTAAGTGATGCTTTAGTCTGTTTATTTAGTTACTCGTCCCATCAATCTTCCCACCTTTGATCCACGCTCGCGATGCCAAAATATACCCCGAAGTAGTCTCAATCTCGCGCTAACACGGATGTATCACCGAAGCATCTCCTTCGACGTCGAGATCCCGGACCGGGTCAGCACGCACTGCAGCTACACCGACGAGACCTCGGGGTCCACGCTGCCCACCATCAACCAGACGCCCTGCGACGACGAGTCGGTCATATGGCAGTTCAAGCAGGACCCTTCCTCGCCCGGGTCCGAGGGCCAGTATCGCATCGTCATCATCCACGCGCTGGAGTCGGGGGCCGCCGAGGCTGGCTTCCACGAGTGGTCGGCGAGCGATTTCCCCCTCGAGGAACACACCGGCTCCTCGGACGAGACTGTGTACGCTGGCGCATCAGACTTCGCTGTCGACATGTCCTGATGGCGTTGTTTGATGGATGGGGATCTCAGAATTCCAAAGGCGCTTATGGTGGACGGACGGCTTTAAAAAGTCCCCTCGGGCATCTGTCTGTATGAGTACACGTAGGACTTGAGACTTTTAGGGGGGCCTTGGTTTTGCTTTCAGGAAAAGGATTAGACCCTGGTACCCTAGAGATGGTCGGTAGCATTGTTACGAGACCTGGAGATAATTAGACCTCAGGGCAAACAAATACATCACTCCTCAATTCTCCTAACCGGTCACTTGTCTCGCTCATATCGACGACCACGGAATGAAAAGAATTAACACCCTTTTTCCCCTTTCCCTTGCCATTGACCTTAAAGCATCTGTCCGATCGCTAAAGATTTCTCGTCGCCCGTCCTCTGCCTTCCCACCCTTCTTCTGGATGGTCGTCCATCATGACGAGGCGATGGTTGCATCTAGCCTATACACGGCACGCTCCGCGGGCGCATCCGAGACCACATTTCACCCGCCCCTCCACCACTGCCCACGTTCACGCCCACCTCTGTCTTATACTACCTAAGGGATGTCAGACATCCCTGCCTGAGCGGTTCGTCCCGAAGCGCCTCGCTTGCGGCATTGCGTTGCTTTCGTCCTGTCCTGTAGTGTCAGCCACCCCTATTCCGGCGCTATTCATCTCTAAATCGATGCCGGTTCAATTTCACGATTAAAAAAAATCACACGCACACATATCACCAAGACGGCCACGCAATCATTTCAAACAAACAGGACAAATAAAAGATAAATAAGTTTTTTTTTTAAAGGCGGAAGTTTCTCGGAGATTTTCGCTCGTAATTGACTTTGTGCCGTTTTCTCTCCCCGGTTCTGATCTGATCTGATAATACATTATTCTTTCTTTCTTTCTTTCTCTCTCTAGGCTAGTAGTAGTGTAGGGTGCTATTCGAACTAATTACGGAACGGAACGCCTCTATGGGAAAACACACACACACACCCACACAAGGGATATGAAAAAAACAAAAAAGTCTTCTAGAACAGTCGTTTCGATGAGGCGGATGCGACGGAAATAAATAAATGGGTATGAAGATGAAAATAAGGAAGGGGAAAAAAGGAAAAAAGGGGAAAAACCCTCCCAAGGTGAGCCATATGGGATTGAGCCGCGATGTAGTCTTGCCATTATCCCATCCCTCCCTCTATCCATCTATCCGCACCTACGCAAGACCAAGAACGGAGGAGACGGGGCGGGTGCATCATTTCCTCACGACGACGGCGCATGCAGGGGCTTCTCGGCGACGATGCGGTACGTGGTCGTGATGAGGCGCATGTTGTCCATCTCGACGAAGGCCTGGCCGTCGAGGCACAGCCTGTCGAAGAGGGTCTTGAAGTGCAGCGGCAGCGCGTGCAGCCTGGCGAGGCAGTTGATGAGCCGCCGCACCGAGCGGAAGTAGATGTCGACCTTGTCGATCAGCCCCGCCTGCAGGCCGTCGATGCTGGGGTTGTCGGAGCGCGTGACGGCGAAGCCGGCGTCCCGGAGCGCGCCCTCGAAGCTCGTCGGCGTCGGCGTGCCCACGGCGCCGATCAGCGGCTTCACCCGCCTCATCAGCGACGCGTGCGTCGGGTCCGCCGGGTCGTAGGCCGGCAGGCTGACCCAGTCTATGAGCAGGAACTTCGAGCCCGGCTTCAGTATCCGGTAGATCTCCTTGAACAGCGCCGAGGGGTCCTTGCAGAGGCTGAGGGCCTGTATCTCGTAGAAGGCGTCGAAGGATTCGTCGGCGAAGGGGAGGGGCAGGTCGTTCTGGTCGCGGACGATGAATTCGTTGGCGAAGCCGCATTTCTGGTTGAACTCGTGGGCTTGCGCGACCTGGTTGGCATCGACTGAAATTGTCACACAAGTTAGCCATCACGCCCGCTCCCGTTCAGAGAGACCTCCACCGTCCTTGGATGTGGTAAAAGTCCACTCGGCGCGCCCAGAGCGCCCAGGGGCCTAGCTTGCGCGGGAGGCCCGCTTCCCCATACAAAATAGACCAACGATGACGAATGAACATGTAGATACTTGAGTAGGTATATATAAGACAGGTTAGAGGTACGCAGGCAGAACTCACTATTGATTCCCGTCACTGTGGCTCCGCTGAAGCTAGTCATGTGTGCCGCGACTCGACCGCGGCCGCATCCGAGGTCGAGGACCCTCATGCCGGGCTTCAGGCCGATCTCCCTCGCAATCGACTCCTCGCAGAGTAGCTGGTTGTCCCGCACGGACGCCTTCTTGTTCATCAGCGGCGGTATGTACATCTTCTCGACGTCGCCGAGGCTGCAGAGGTGGTTGATGACCGAGTAATAGGCCGCGAGACACCGGCCGACGCGCTGCTGGTAGTCGGGGCCGAAGGCGGCGATCATGGCCTCCTCGTCGGCCCAGTCTAGGTTGTATATCTCGTACGATGCCATGAAGTCGTCGACTTGCTGCGGGGTGAGGTCGCGAATGTGCTTGAAGGCCTTGAGAAAGGTCTTGAGCCGATTGGGCGACACCGAACGGTCGACGACATAGTCGTCCGTGTGTGCCTTCTTGGCCCCAGATTTCCGACGGGGTTGCTGCGCCCTGATATTCGCCTTTTCCGAGCTGATGTCGCTGGTCCGCGAGCTGTCGCTGCTGTCATTGCGGCCGGTAATGGCGAATGTCGTCGTAGGGTCACGAAGAATCGGTTCGTGCGTGGGTGCACTGGGCATCGCCGTCGCCGTCGCCATTGGGATTGGGATTGGGATTGGAATTAATTGAGTCGATCGATCTCTGCTGCAGTACCGTAGGAAACCCTCGCAAACCCCTCACAAAGCCCTCGCAAAGCCCCTCCCGTTTGCACGACACGCCACGTCTAATGAGTCGAGAGAGAAGCCTGGTGACGTGATATGAGCAGGTCCCCGATACCGTCCAATTCTTCTATTGCGTAGGTGACAGGGAAAAAAACAGAGGCAAAGAAAGAAAGTAGGTAAGTAATAAGAATTATTTTCCCTTTTCTTCTTGTTCTTCTTATTATTGTTCTTATTCTTCTCTCCACGCCCTTCCTATCCCCTCTCGTGTGGACGCGAAGGATGAAACAGCGATAGGGACACAAGTATATGTAAGTGAGTAGGTGAGAGCACAGGAAAGAACGTCGATCGACCGGGACGAGACCCGCGCGAGCTGTTGTTTATCAAGTACCTACTTTTATGTACTCAACGTATCACAATAGAGTTCGACTTACACTGGTACCCTGCGGCTTCGCTGCAAGGCCGGCCCTGCCCTGTCCTGTTGGAACTGCTGATTGATTGCAGGTGAGCTCCGCTTCACCCAAGATCCCGAGTGGTCCGGGTGGTCCCTTTTTTTTTTGGCTTCTTTTCTCTTTTTTTTTTCCCCTTCCCGGGTGGACATGGACATGGACATGGAATAGCCTGCCTATGATGATCGCCTGATAGAGCCATAGAGTCAGGTGAAACGGCTCTTTCAACGGGCTCGCTTACAAAGCAACCGAAGCAAGTTTCCGAATCCAGTCACGTCGACTCGAGCTCGCCGTTTTGGTCCCCCTCCGGTCATTGTCCCGTCCCCATTGTAACTGCAAGACCTACCAGATAGGGCGATAGCTACTTCGTACAGCCATTGTTCTCCGCTCGCGGCCGAGTCCCGTGCCAACGGGCACGAATAAATAGGCGCTGCCAGTCCATTTCCATCGGGCTGCGCAGATCGGGAGATTGAGTGACATGGTTGGTGCCCTGTCACCGTCGTATGTTTGTTTTGTACCAGGGCTGTTCTTCCTTGTTCCTCTCCTGCGATGATGTCTTGCTGACGTGATGGACACTTTACCGCCCAATAACCCAAGATGCGACGGATACAGAGTAGAGGTACAAAGTAGCGTAGGACAGATTAGATACCAAAACAACTCCACACCTCTTTTTTTTCTCTTTATTTTTTTCTCCTCCGATTTGAGTCATCGCCGGGATGAGCCAATATCGGAGCAGAAAATGCTTATGGCCGGGTCCTCCGGCGATTTAACAAGTCTAATACTTACCTAAAGAGAGGGGTTTCTTTTCTCCACCTCTCCAGCTCTTCCCAATCACACCATACCTAGTGTACCTAAGTTATTACACCATAGATAGGTACCTACTTAACCTACCCTGCTGGCACAGCATACCGAGTTACACACAATACTATATCTCAACCATCTTTGCAACCCCCTCGGTGTACTCGGAGTCAAGTGTCTAGAATATAAAACCAGTGACCAGCGCTAAGTGTTGCGGGAAGCGTCGACATAAGCTTTCTCATAGACTTGACGGGAAGTAGTTAAGGTGTTAGGTCAGCATCGAACCTGGGTTACCTAGTAGTGCAGCGTATAGAGATGATCCCATCCTAACGCGTGTTAGCTAGGGTTAGGTGAGCATGGTAGGTATCATCATCCTTGCAATTATGTGACAGGGCTGAAGACCAAGTTGCGAGAGCTTCATGTCGATCTTTTCTGTATAGCGGACACTAGATGGGAGAAAGAAAACGAGTCCGCGATCGCAACATCCGCAATATCTAATGAGATCATGGTAGGTCATAGTTAGTCAAGCTAGCGGCATACCTTTGCCCATCTATATACTGACTGTTAATACACTAATTCATCAATCTCGATCCAGCAGACTAGAATTTTAAGAATCACGAGGCGGACAGACCACACACGGTTAGTTCGAGCCTCTCTTTTCATTTCCATGTTTCATTACTAGGCTCTGGCCGGGGTGGTCATGACGGTCAGACGCTGTGCACATACTGCATTCGGAAAGCCCACTCAAGCCACTTGTGAGAGGGCACACTATAGATCTCACTCACCTTTTACAACAACCATACCTACACCGCCTAGGTAGTTGTATTATACATACTAATTCTGAGGCGTCTAGCCGAGAGCTTTTTTGCTTTTATTTCATCATTAGCTTGTCTGTCTCGAAACCATTCATCGAGTGAATTTCATAGACAGACAAGTACGCTTCTCCATGTCCTTTGCGCCTGTCAGACATGACTTAGGTAGACCCGTGAGTTCTGAATCCACATCAACAGCCAACGATTTGGACAGAAGAAGAAGAAGAAGAAGAAAAAACTTGCAGGCAAAAAAGGATGATTTTTTTATGGTTAAAAAAAAGGCAGGGGGTGACCTCGAAAGGGTCGCCCGCCTATCGAAGCGAATAATAATGTTGAGTTTTACGTTTTTCTTTTCTTTTCATTGCTCATGCCATCTGGGGTGCCTGCGTCATACCCAGCAGCGGGAAATGGCGCGACAAGAATCGCGGTGCCATGCGAAGAAGAGGAAAAAAGGCTATCTACAAACCAAACATAAAAAGCTCAATGAATCATGGTACTGATGCATATACAACAAAGGAACCTTTTTAAAAAAGGGAGCGAGCGACTAAAAAGCAATAATTATTTACATTAGGTACAAACAACCGCCTCCGACAACCAAAACATTATGCGCATGGGGGTGGAATCGACGGACAACGGGTGAGGATAGAGCCGCAAGAGGCGTCTGCGGCACAGGAATAGATAGGTATTGTACCCCCAAGTTTTTCTTGAACTTTATCTAAAAAGAGAAGATGAACCATTAATCAACAACGATTAGGCCAAGTCAGGTACGTAGTAAAAAATGCGTTCGTTTCGTCTTCCGTCTTCTTCTCTATTCCTCATGCCCCAGACGCCAAAATGCGGGAATTCAACACGCCAAAGCCGAAAAGGGAGAAACCACACACACCCAGACACGCACATTATGCATCTCAAAATTAGAAGAGGCCGAGGAAGACCGCGGCGGCGGCGGCGAGGAGGCCGGCGGCGCTGGCGCGGACGATGGCTCCACCGGCCGTAGCGATAGTGCTAGTAGTAGCGGGGCTGGAGGTGGAAGAGGTGGCTGGGTAGCCGCCGGCCGGGGTGGTGGCAGGGTAGGATGCAGGTGCGGTGGAGTAAGAGGTCGTCAGGGTGGAATAGCCGCCGACAGGGTAGCTCGCGCCGCCGGTAGGGTAAGCAGCGGCAGAAGAAGAGGAGGAGCTCTCGCTACCGGTGGGGTAGCTGGCACCGCCAGTAGGGTAGGTCTCGCCAGCACCGGTGGGATAAGTCTCGCCAGCAGTAGGGTAAGGACCAGCAGGAGAGCTCTCGCCGCCGGTGGGGTAGGCAGCGGAGGAGCTCGAGCCGCCAGCCGGGTAGGTGGCACCGCCAGTGGGATAGGTGGCACCACCGGTAGGGTAGGCAGCAGAAGAAGAAGAGCTCTCACCGCCGGTGGGATAAGCGGCGGAAGAGCTGCTAGATCCGGTAGGGTAGGCGGCAGACGAAGAAGAGCTCTCACCACCCGTAGGATAAGCGGCCGAGGAGCTGCTGGATCCGGTAGGGTACGCGGCGGAAGAAGAAGAGCTCTCGCCACCGGTAGGGTAGCCGCCGGTGGGATAGCCCGAACCACCAGTAGGGTAAGCACCAGCGCTGGAAGTGGTGGTGGTGGTGGTGGTAGCAGGAGAAGAAGAGCTCTCGCTGGTGACCGGGTAGCTGCTGCTGGGGGCAGGGTACGACTCGGACGTCTCAGGAGGGCAGTCATCCTCATCGGAGCTGGTTGGGTAGGGCGTGGCCGTGGTGGCGGGCGTGGTGGTGGTGGTGGTGGGAGTCACGACCGGGTAGCTCTGGCTGGGGTATCCAGTAGGGCCAGAGCTGTAGGTGCCAGTAGGGTAGCCGCCGGTAGGGTAGGCGGAGCTCTCCTCAGGCGGGCACTCGTCGTCGTCATCGCCATCATCTCCATCGTCGTCGCCATCATCACCGTCGTCCCCATCGTCGTCGTCGCCGGGGCACGAATCATCATCGTCGCCTCCCGGGTAGCCGGTCGTGGTGGGCACCGGGTAGCTCTGCGTCGGGTATCCGGTGGGATAGCCGCTGTAGGTGGCGGTGGCGGTGGTGGTGGCGGTGGGATAGCTGCTGCTGGACACGGGGTAGTCGTCATCGGGACACTCGTCGTCGTCCGGGATGGACGCGTACTGCTGCGTGGCGCTCACAGCGGCGACCAGCAGAGCGCCGGCGCCGGCGTACTTGATCAGGCGAACCATTGTTGCTTGCTCGGATTCAAACGAATGAATGACTGAAGTGAGTCGATGTGAGCGAGGTGACCGATGGACGGGCAAGATGAACGACCGACAGGCGAAGGGGGGAGTGGCGGCGGCTGGGTTAATAAACAAGCTGGCCCATCACCGCAGCACTGCAGGCTGGATACGGGGTCGCCCTGAAAGAGGCCCATGACAGCCAAGCATTGCATGGGCATCCGGTCCCAGACAGACCCGAATGCGTGGCCAGCCAAGCGACACTACCTCGGACCTGTGTAAGCCCAGCAGGCTATACACTGCTTCGTACATACACGAAGAGATCGTTGGGTCGTTCGTTCGAAGGCTAGCAGGCTAGTAGTGTGTTATACCGTAAGCAGATCTTGGTAAGTAGGCGTACATGGTACGCCCCTCGCCTATACAGTCTCATAGGAATCTCATAGGGAGTGGGTTGTATTGTGGACATAAGCTGGCTAATGCTGCTATTTTTGCCTTGATCGAGCCAGGATTTTTATTTCCACCACTTAACATTCTAGCATAGCGCACCTGCCTAGGCCTAACTCGTGATGATATACACTATACAAAAACTAGTGTAGGTAGTGTAGGTAGTAGGTAGGGACGCTACATGTGTGCATTGAGGTTCGTTGTCTTGGCTTGGGACTTTCGAATTTCAATGCGTGTCTTACTTCGTAGCATTGTCTTACCGCAAAGCCCAAACTAAGCGCCTCATGCTTATGCCATTGGCTAAGCTTATGCTATATTAGGCAAGACGAAAGCCTTATCCTGGCTTGGAAGCCACGCGAGTTCTTTTCCTACCTACGCGACCTTTCCCAACGCGGCCAGCGCGACGAGGGGCATTGACAGGGGTTCCGAAGGAAATTACAGTTCAGAATCCTGGACAGCTAATTTTACTTCCCCTGCAGGCGGCAGGCACGGCGGCAGTAGTGTAGGAACGGAGCATAAGCTCGTGCATGATTGGCCGCATCGCTTATTCGGTACCGAGCTACATATTTAGCCAAAAAGTACCCAATTGTAGACTAACGAGAACTATTGAAATCTCCTCTGGCTTAGCTACGGAGCTAGCAAGCAAGGCGAGATCAGCTACGTAGTAAGACAGTACTGTCTCTCGCTCCTCGAGCACGTGGGTTTGTGGTATAGATAGGCACAATTGTACATGGTGGTGCCGTAATACCCGTGGCCTCGCGGAATTATGGAATCATGGACTGAGTATTTCAAGTTCGTGAATGGGGTGAATATCTCTATTCCTCATAATCCAGTCCATATAGTATAGTATACTACCCCACACATCTTGCATGTTCTCTGGAGACTCGTGTTTGTTTTGCCTCTTTGTTCACGCGATGCATCTCGTACACCTATACTAATGTGTATACGGGTGCTTGGCGCTTCTTCCATCGTATTATCGTACCACGGGCGGGCGCACGTTCGGTATAATACCTTCCTTAGCGAAACGTTGTCCGGCGCGTTCTTAGCTAGTCAAAGGATAGCGTAGAATAGTAGTGTACCTAATAGAACCTTTCGGAAATGGCTATACCGATGAAGCCTTATCACGAGAGTACTATAGATACCAAGATACCAAGAGAGCAGTCGTTGTTGCTGGTGTTGTTCGACATTCTTCATGCCCTGTTTTGGCCGTTGGTTGTCAGCGAACCAGGATACAAACACTACATATTAGTGTACACGTTCAATTAGGAAATACAGCGAAAGCCTGGCATACCAGGTAGGTACCAACGTCAAATCGTAGGGAAGCGATGTACGGGTGTGGCGTCGACAGTTTGGGTGTCATACCTACAAAGTCGCATAAGCGAGATAAAGGCGGACTGCTGCCGTGCAAGGAAGACCCTTTCCTTGATGCTGACAGGACACGAGCGCCGCTCCGCCTTACAATGCGAGCAACCGACAACCGTTGACTCCACTTCTTCTGACTGTTAGGAATTTCTGTAAGAAATTCGAGAGAGTGAGAAGAGGGAGGAGATTACCGACATGATTTTTCCCCTCTCCTGACCATGACACTAGAGTAGGTACTATACTACCTGGCTGGCTGAGGGTCCATCCTAGACTGCATTTTCACACTTAGTTGGCTGGTGACGATGTGGAGGAATAAATTCTGTCTTTTTGGTACAGTCAGAATCAGATACCTGGCTACTCGGATATTTGTTTGATCTATAAGTAGGCAATATTAGCGATCTCATATGATCGGTCATGGATGTTTCCTGATACCTAATTATCCTCCGATACTCCTTCGTCCTTGGCGCCGACTTTTCCATTGGTTCTAGCGGGATGCTTCAGGAATCCGCGATGAGCCAAGCGTGGCATTGCATGAGCCGCCAATTACGTAGAACTTACAACTCTGTTCGCTGTTGATGAACAATAGGGATGGGTTAATTTCGACTGGCGCACTGATCATGGTACGTAGATAACTGGTAGAATAGGGAGAATTGCCGCAAGCAAATCCGTCCAAGTCTTACTACGAGATGGATCTAACACCATACTCGAGTCGCTTACCGAAATCCGATCTCAGATAAACACCTGTCTTCCTCAGCACTCGCCGTGGCGGGAACTTTAACAACAACACCAAATAGCCCCCTAGCTTGGTAAAGGTAACTAGCCTATATGTAATCGCAGGGTATGTGAGTGTTATGGATCAGGTAGGTAACCAGATAGTGTAAAAATTTCCATGCTGACCCCCACCGTTGAACAGTAACTCACGTTCAGCTTACCTATTTCGTATGCTCCTTCTTGAATGCGGCGCACTCTTAGCTCAGGAATGGCAAAGTGCTCGAAGCCTTGATATATCCACATGAGTGGTCTTGCAGCAGCCGCCAACCACGATGCTGCGCCAGTAGCCGCGACTTCGTGTCTGAGCGACGACATCATGAAGCTGTTGTTCCCACGAGGAGGACTAAAGGGCAATAGCCAGCATCAGCCGCTATCTTATCAGACGGTCAGGCCGTCATAGACCAGGCGTAGTAAGTTGGCCACTCACCCGCTCAGCGACCTCCTTCAGCCCTGTAGGTAGCCTCCACGTCTTGGTAGCGGTATCGTAAATCTCACCGTTTGTCCCGTCCGGATACAAGAGTAAGCTTGGCCAGGTGCGAAGATGACCCTCCTCTTCCAGAAGTCTCACGCTGATCTCATACATTCTGACCAACTGAGGAAGGTCTGCTATTTTAGTACAGTTGATTCCTATGCCCCATGGGGGATTGTCGGAATGTTCTAAACTTAGCAGAGCACGGATTACCTGGCTGACAGTGCTACCATCCGGAAGAGTCTGGTCAGCACCTGCAAATACACAAGATATCCAGTATGGAATTCGTCCAAGTGGACCAGCAACGACGGCATCCGCAGATGGGGAGGCCAGGAGCGTACTAAGCTTCCGTATGGCAAGTATTTCATCGAGACGGGGGACGGTCTCGAAAGCAATGAAATCAACCCGACTATCAAGCCGTGGGACACTGGCAAACAGGCCTATGCGGTCCGCGTGCCAACGAAACAGCTTCTCGACGGAATCGTGTTCATTATCATACCGGGCGGAATACTCTTGACTGGGCGTCATGACAGCGCCATACGGCCCCAAGCTCAAGGCAACCTTGGTCGCCGGTTCCTTGACCTGCTCAAGGATGGAAACGGCAAGATCGAGGAACGGGGGGATCTCTGCGCGCGGGACGCCATCGGGGAAAGAGGCCGTGCGCGTGCGCCGAAACCCCTCAACCGACACCTGATAAGTGGCGGTGAGTAAGATGTCGACAGGGACCTGAGCGAAATCGCGCTGGCACGACCTCAGAGTATCGGGGTCGGCGAGCAGGAGATGAGAGGACCACAGCGGGGTAGCTTCCGTGAACAGGACGCCGTGCTTGTCCTCGAGAGAAGTGCCCAGTCCGCCATCGAGGAACTGAATAGGTGTTGGAGTCATAGTGGTCGCAGACCGTCCGTCAGTCACGGGCGCATACAAAGTACCCTCCTCCGTCTCCGCGTGTTTGAAGGGGACAATGCGATTGTGGCAAGCCTTTCTAAGCCTCTCTCTGCCTCTTTCTCTCTCTCACTTTCAGCTGGCGTTGCGTGGCACAGTCGGCAACGGACGGACGGACGGACGAGGCAGCTTGACACATGATACTGTGCTGGGCTGTGTTGCGCAGCTCTGTGGTACAGTGTTGTGTTGACTGTGACGATAGCAAGAAAGGGCTTACCTACCTGCCTGTGTACATCACAGTCGGCAGTCGGCAGTCTCCATCTAGAGGAGTGGAGATACGTGCACCCAATCAAAAGGCACTAACTAACACGTTTTTGTTGTCGAGTCTAAACAGGCCCACCTCACCAGAGTGGAGGTGCAGCCCTAACACTTCCAAAAATTACCTAATTAGGTAACTTTCAGTCATTAGGTACCTTGTTGTGGTCTACTCCAGTGGAAGTAGGCACCCTGAGGTAGAGATCTAGACCTGCTATCCATTGGTTACCTCACCCATGGTAATCAATCAGCGATGCGATGAAGAGACATCATCACGGCTCTTCGGCACAGCATGGCAGGCACGACAGGTAGAAGATACTTCTTACAGGGCACAACACCACAAACATATCAAGGAAGCAGTCTTCTAAATGCCTCCTCCTCCTCTCCTCTTTAATTTTCCTTCTCTTCTCTTTAACCATTCCAAGGCAATGAACGGATGGGTAGTAGTTAGGTATTATTATTGTTCTTCTCGTTTTCATTTCGCACAGCCGCCTACCTAACCCAATAATAGAACTAGTGATTACCTGCAGCACAGGGTACCTCAGGGCATCTACCTCACTAACCACAGTTGTCTGCCGGGCGATGACACGAGACAGCTGACTCGGTACGAAGTAGTTTAGTCCCGGCTTTGTCTCGTCCTGCGTTCCATTTCGACATGATTCAGCTCTGCCGTTCCCTAGGACTTATCTTCTCGCACTACTACTTATTGTAGCTATAAGCGCAACACAACAAGAACCGTCGGTTGTTCCCTTACGAGCTGCTCTCTCGTATTAGGTGCGCGGCCACTGATGACATCGCACTCGTCTGTAGTGTTGAGGCCTTTTCATCACTACCTCCCTATACGACCTTCCGATAACCGCCGGCGCATTGCCTAGACCATTTGACGATCCTAACTCGTGCGCCTGCGGGCTGGCTGGCTTGGCTTTCATCATCCCTCGTCGCCACCACTTTGTCCCGTCTTGGCTCACACGGTGTCTCCCCCGAAACCGGCGACTTCAAGCTGCCGAGACACCGGTACTATCTCCGCTGCGTCCCCCCGTTTAGTCATTCGCCACTCCGCGACTCGTTCCGTCGTGTCCGGCCGCGCGCTTCCGCACGGATCCACTATCATGTCGTTGCCAGATGATCGCGGAGTGAACGACGCCGACAACGTGCAACAGGGCCCCGACGATGCCCCTCCGCCAGGCCACCGTCCTGTCCCTGAGCAAGAAGAGGGCCCTGGGGGCCAGGAGAAGAGCTCCCCGGAACATCATTCCTCAATGAAGGGCATGTTGAAGGACCAGAAAGAGAAGATAAAGACGAAGGCGAACCCGCCGGGCGGCTTCGACTCGACGCCCATTCCAAGCGCCCCGCCTGGCTACACCGTCAAATTTACTTTCCATCGCGCCGAAAACCTCCCTACTGCCGACATTAGTACTGGCGCCGCCGACCCCTTCCTCACCGCCACCCTGTCCACTTCCTTGCCCAAGCGTCATAAAGAAGATCCCGATCTCTGCTATCGCACGCGCACTATTCGAAAATGTCTAGAGCCGCAGTGGGAGGAAGAATGGATTGTCGCAAATGTCCCCTCGTCCGGTTTTAGGCTCAAGTGCCGCTTATATGATGAGGACTGGCCGTAAGAGACTCTTGGCCCTGCTTTCCCCCCCACTCTGCTAGTTTTACGTATGGAACGCCCCCAATGAGACCATCATCGCCTGTCTCGTAGGCGCCACCTACTCACCGGCAACACCTTGCGATCACTCTCAAGGCGGCGATTACTGACTCCGAGTACTGTAGTGATCAGAATGACCGACTCGGAAACGTCACCATCTATGTACACGGCGTAAACGAATCTTGGGAAGGCTTTGGGCCGCCGGGCAAGTTCTACGAAGTCAAGAAACGGATGGGCAGTAAGCGAGCCTACGCCCTCAAAGCTGCCGCCAGCGCGTTTCATAGGAGTGTATCGATGACTCCTCGACTATATATCAGCGCCGTCGTGCTTGGGAAGTCGGACCCGCCATATGGCCAGCTGTACACCGTCGGCCCTACTTACTACTTCAAGCATTTTTCGCCCATGATTGGCCGCATGACTGGCATCAAGGTCAACAAAGATGAGGCCGCCGACGCTGCCGAGAAACATGGCAAAGGTAACGAGCCGAAGGCACAAAAATATGACTTTCAGGCCACCGAAATCCAACTGGCTGGTCCTGTACCACCAAAGCTTTACCATCGCTATGTCGAGTTCAGGCCCATCATCGGGCTCCTTTTCCAAAGCTCTGGGCTACGTGGCCATATTCTGAATAAGGCCTTGCACCACCAACACCACAGGATATATAACTTTGACAGGTCGACTGAGTGGGGAACATTCAAGCCATGTTCGGAAGAAGCGAGTCTCAAATTTCTCAAGATGGTGCACTTCGACGAAGGAACACGTCTTTTCACTTATATCATCACTCTCGATGGTCTCATGCGCTTCACCGAGACAGGCAAGGAGTTCGGCATCGATTTGCTGAGCAAACATACTATGCATAGTGATGCTCAGATATACATTGCCTGTTCTGGAGAATTTTTTATTAAGAAGTTAAAGAAGCATCACGCCACCCCAAGTGCCGACAATAGCCAGCAGACCCCCCTAGCAGACCATGAGGTTATGAGCGAACCATCCAAAGAAGCCCCACCGGCAAAGCCGCAGCATTATCAGCTATTCATCGACAATGATAGCGGCACCTACAGGCCAGATAAGTCGGTTCTGCCAGATCTTCGTCAGTTTTTAGAACGGAACTTCCCGGGGATAGAAATCGTGGCACGCGCCTGCGATGACCCAGAACACCAGAAGATGAAAGAAGACCAGCGGAACAAGAGGAAGAAGGAGGCTCGGATTAGAATGGTTCGCAACCGCAGCCCTACGGCCAGCTCCTTCAGTTCCAGTGATATCAGTGACTTGGATGACATGGAAGCAGCAGGCGAGGCGGGGCGAAAGAGCAAGAAAGAGCGTGCCTGGGAATTCTTGGAGGAGCCCAGACGTGTGAAAGAGACACTCAGTAACGGTTCGCATGCGGGCCCGTCGACCTCCCAGACTGACGGCGTACACACGAACGGTGGTGGCATCACGGCCTAATGACTTTTTTACTTATACCTATCATCTACGGTTTATTATCCCTCCGTCTTCGGAGAGGCACACATGGAACAGTTGGCTTACGTCTCGATTTTTCCGCGTTTCTGGCTATTCAGGCTTTGTCTTTTATAAGACGCCTCTCACGAGATGTTCCCCCGCTTCGACAGGCGCTCGTTACGAGCTTATGATAATATAATTAGTTTAATTAGGTGGCAAGCCTTGAAAACAAGAAGCCTTCATGCTGGCTTGTGTCTCCTACCTTGTTGTACGCATGCGCCTTATTCTTGGCGTCAGCTCTGCGACAACACATTTTTCTATGTTGCCAAGTACGCAGGAATAGCTGACAGACTCTTTAAGTGTAATTAATTATTGCAGGTTCTGAGTTGGTTTTAACTAGCATTAATTGTAGGCGTGTTGGGCCCTAGGAGGCTTAGATGTGCACTCACACTACTTAGGTAGGTAGGACAAACTACTAGGTAGATTGAATACGGCTAAAACACCTGAATATGGGGGTTGTGTAACAAACAGATCCTTAGGATTGAAGGTTAGCTCAGTGTTACGCCCCAAAAGGAAATAGTACAGACCTAAACACGGAAAAGTTGGTATACCTCGAAGCGCTAACATTGTCATCTAATGCGCATGATGCATTCCCATCAGCAACAAGTCTGTAGGCTCACTCTTGGCCGAACAACCATGAAAGGAACTCTTAGTGATGTTGGTGTGCTTTTCCTCCACTCCCTCTCTTTCCGTAAGGCAAACCACTACGCAAGAGTAGATCATACTTGCTATGGTCTGAGCAGGCGGCACAACCAACGCTGGTCACCTCTGCGGCGCGGTGGGAGTAGATTCTATTGGAACACCTCATAACCAGATAGGCGATGCTACACAGTATATACAAAATTAAAAAGAGAACAAGCTCTTAGCCTCTCTCGAAAGCTATGCAACTAGTATCGAATAGCTAACAATAAGCCGATGGCTTCTTACTTAAACAATAAAATTGTTAGTAGCCGCAGCTTTTGTGGCGGCTGAAAGTCTGCCTGTCGAATTGTAAAGCCAATCAATCAGCCTTATCATAATTATTGAAATGCATGTTGGTGCTAGCCGTGAAACTTGCTGACACTCCAACAACAAAATGCACATTTTATGAGCTCTATTCGTGTATAAAAGCTTCCTTTCCTTCCGTCTCTCCTAGCTTTCCTCTTAATTATCCTTCAACCAGCACTGAATTCTAAAGTCTTCTCTCTCTCATCATCTTCAACCGCCAGCTTTCTACGCTCTTAACTATCACCACAGCACAGTAAGGACAATGTTGGCAACCCTTAACTCCGTTGCACCCCCCCCTCCCCAATATCCTCCACAGCATTTTTCGGAACAATTTCTCATTTTGATATTCTACTTTTAGGCGTAGGCATTCGATGAAGCAAGCTGTCAATTCGATCATCACTTGTGGAATAAAGAATGTGGGTATGTTCTCCGTCCGACTATTAAAACGGAGCATGCCATACGCATAACCGCACTCTGGAGACCTCATCAGGCACTTCACAGAGATTTGATAGAATTGTCAAAATAGATCACTTTTGAAGGTATTCGCAAGGGAAGTAATCTATTCGCGAGTAGTGGCCAAAGGCCACCGTGACTAAAAAGAAGCTAAAATACAGAGGCGAAGGGAATAGCTACATATATAGAAAAAGCAACGAAAAATCAAGGCATACCCCCTAGGGTGGCTCAAATCAGGCTACTAGTCAAGCCACTAAGTGGCTTGCTCATCACCCTACTTCACTATAGGCTAGGGAGGGGCTATTCATTTCATATTAGCTAGATAGAGGGAGAAGATCATTGCTTGCTTCACATAATAGCTATGGTTCAAGCTTCCATCACAGCAAGCAGACTTTTGCATACGGCGAAGACTAGTCCGTAAAAGTCCATACATTAGATACCTTTGCGCAATATCAAGCAGTATTACCGGATACCTAGGCTGTAACAAGGGCTTTGGAGTCAAGGGTTTGAGTAGGTATTCAATTGAGCTTTAATTCTCTTTGGTCTTCAAGGTCCGATGGATTCCCTTCTTCAAACTGAAGGGTGCTTGTTCGACCTATTTATCTATAGCTGCTGGAATATCAGTTCCCTCTCTGCATCTGGCGAATCCTTCCTTTCCTAAGGGTCTTGGATTAATATAGGGAGAGTGCATTCTGCAGTATCAGAATGTCTAGCAGGTCCTCGTATCCCTAGGGTCGCTGGCGGCTTCGGCCGTAGATGGCTATCCCGGCCGCGAGGGTCCTTTGCCGTGTAACATTGGCAGAGAGTCTGATAGCCTGGGATGCATACCTTATTGTTTTTTAGCAAAAAAGTGATAATTTAGGGGGGCTCTGGTACTTATAGGCTGCAATAGCACTCATTGGCCCGAAACTATTAAGAAGTCAATCATAGGTATCTGCGAATATATATTAAATTGCGTCCTATTGCGTCAACTGCTTGTTCATGTGAGGCGAGCCTACCGCAGGGAAACCCATAATTACTAAAAGGGAGCGTGCCATACGCACTTCCGTACTCCGGAGACCAACATCTAGGCACTTCACAGAAATTTGAGAGAATAGTCAAATAGTCAAATAGATCACTTTGAAAGTATTCGCAAGGGGGGAAAGAATCTATTGGTAAAGAGTGACCGAAGGCCACCGTGACCAGAAGGAGGCTAGCAATACAGAAGGCAAAGGGGATGGCTAAATAGATAGAAAATCAACGCGAAAATCGAGGCATACCCCCTAGTTGTAGCTAGGTCCTAGTCTCTAGCCGAGCTATAAGGTTGGCTTGCTAATCGCCCTGCTTCAGTACACTACTCAACAAATATGTTTCTTATCGAGAAGGTCGTGGCACTACTAGCATATCCGAATTCATATGATTCCTCCGTCGACTTGAAATCCCCAAGCGCAATATGATATAGTAGCATTCTTGAACTACACCATATGAAAATTGTGAGTAAAATATGCGGTTACTCTGTATAGTGCCAAGCCAGCCAGTTTTCGACAATATCGGAAAATCCCAGTCTCTCTAGCTCTTGGGAAACACGACGTCTCCAATCCTCATGCGGAATATTCTCCCCAGCTCTTTCTGATAAGTCCAACCCACTCGAGCAGCGAAATTTGGTGCGAATCCATTCTTTGGGAACATACCCTGCCGTTTCCCAGTCAATGATACCGACGGACCCGTCGCCTTCATCAAGGAGGATATTTCCCGGTCCCAGGTCACAGTGATAGAAAACGAGAGACGAGCAGTCCATTCCCATCTCCTTGCAGTTCTTGAGAAGATGGTCAGGATTGAAGTCGACTTCGGCAGAAGACTTGAGTAGATAGTAATCGGTCAACTGTTTACCATCTACTCCACCAATCATCTCACCCTCCCAAGTGGCTAAATCCATGCAAATATTCGCGATGCGGCAGACACATTTCTGTCTTGCCGTCTCCTCCATTTCGTGCCATGCGTCATTCAGGGGACGACCAGCAAGTCCACCAAGAACCATCAAGTACCGATTTCCAAGAACCGCGTGGTAGTGGATATCCGGGATGCGAAAGCTGAGCGGTTGTGTATGCCGCAGATATTCCAATGTGGTATGCTCTTTCGTCGCATCTGGGGAGACTATCTCTTTCAGCTTCATGAAGGCTTCGCCAACGCGCCATACTGCGGAGACACCTCCTGCGTCGTAAACCTTCCGGATCTCGCCCGTGGAGGAGAGTGGCTCTGTTTCCGAGGTGGGGATGTTAGAAGCATCGGAAAGAACAAAGAAGCCACCATTGCCGTCACCCCAGCAGGCAAGTCCAGAGTCAGATATTATGGATCTTTACTCTTGGCTTGCGGCAAAGCAGCAGGCTCCCTGCGACCAGCCAACAATTGTTATTTATCTGGCGAAGTGAATCGCTAACTGACGACATATCGAGCAAGCAACAAAAAAAAAAAAAAAAAAAAAAAAAAAGAGCAGAAGTAGAAGAAGTAGAAGAAAAAGAAGAAGAAGAGGCTGAAGATCGTTAGCTCAGTACTGGAAATGGTGTAACATCATGTGAGCTGGCGTTGGTTTTTTCTGTTCACATGCTACGATAGACGATTCCAGCATGTGATAGATTTTCATGGAAGTAAAGATGCGAGTAACTCGAGAACCCAAGGTGGGAAGAAAGGGGATCATAAGTGCGCGACAATGAGCGTGTTAGACTGCATGTAGGTAGCCACTGTTGCTAGCTGCAGGTTTACTATAGTGTTATAAGTACTTCAGCATGTTTTAATAGTTTGTTCACGCTGTTTATTTTAATGCTTAGGGCTTTTTAGTAGATTTATTGTTTCATTCATTTATACTCTTATCTTCTGATAATACTGCTATGTAAAGGACATCCAATAAATTAATTATCTGAGAAAGATGGGCCATTTGGATCACGCCCATTATATAGTTCCATAAGCAGCCCCAATTACGAAGTACCTAATTCGAGCTCCCTTGGTACTGTAATTCCACTTTCGAATGTTTTATGGCTAGTGGTCTAGCGCCAGCCAATTGTGGCATTACCTACCTAGGCCTAGTGCAGGTGCAATGGACCCGCTTTGCTTCCCAAGTACAGTACCTAGTTGCCGTGCAACCCTGGACAATGCTAAGTCAGCATATTCCACGTCCGTTCCGTTCCTGTTCCGTTCCTGTTCTGTTCCTGTTCTCTTCCGACAGTCTGGCACAACTCGTCTCAATCCCTCGACACGCCGTGTCACCACCCACGATGGCGCGCCCTGGTGTGTTGACGCACGGGTTCCCAACGCCTCATCGCCATTATGTTTTTGTTTATAAACTGGCCGAGCATCGCGGAGAACAGAAAAGGAAACATCAACCTCAACAGCAACTGCAACTGCAATATCAACAGCAATAGCAATATCAACAGCTACAGCAGCAGTGACTAGCCATGTATCCCGACTGGCCACGATCCGACGCGGACCTGGTGCCATTGCCGCGCTGCGAAGGCCCCAAGCTGCAGCCGTTTGACTTTGGCGGCCCGCAAGCGATGGAGTTCCTCGACTACGTTGGCGAAGGCTCCCACGCGCACGTCTTCAAGGTGGCCATCCGCGGGGAGATCTACGCGCTAAAGCTGGTAAGACTCTCCAAGGCGAGAAGACTATGTGGCGAGAAGGCGAGAAGAGCAACTGGCTGACTTCCCATCTTGCGCGTTGCGTCGCAGTTCCGCTTCACCTTCGAAAATAACTGGATCAGCCCCGCGAGCTACACCGTCCATGGCGACCGCGAGGTGATGAGCGCCTTCTACGAATACGCGGAGCCCTTCAGCTGCGAGTGCCGCGCCTTCGGGCGGCTCGCCGAGGCCGGGCGCGAGGACCTCGCCGTGCGCTGCTTCGGCTACGTGCTGCTGGACGAGGCGCACGAGCGCGCCCTGCACGCGCGGTTCCCCGACGTCGAGTTCGACGGCGACGTCGAATACAACGGCGGCGACGAAATCCGGACGCGCTTCCTCGGCCGGGACGGTCGCGCGCCGCCCATCCGCGGCATCGTGAAGCAGTTCGGAAACGCGTACAAGGAAGAGGAAGAGGAGGAGGCCGAGGAGCCGATGCTGCGGCCGCCGGTGCTGCGCAGGATGCTCCGCGACGTCGGCGCGCTGCAGCGGCTCGGCATCGTGCGCATCGACGTCGCGGTGCGGCAGCTCGTCGACGGCAGGATCAGCGACTTCAGCACCGCCGTCACGACGCCGCACTTCGTCACGACGCCCGAGCTCAACCCGCGACTGACGCCGGCCATGCGCGCGGCCATGGAGCTCGAGACCTTCCAGCTCGCGCTTGGCGACTACCTCGCCTTCGACGACATGGTGCTGAGCTGGAATTACGATCACGTCTTGGAGGGGCAGCGGGGATGGCGCCCCCTCGACGTCAGCGCGTTTCCCGGCGGGCGCGGCTGCGGGACCAAGCACGGGCTGCGTAGCCAGGCGGCGCGCGAGCGCTTGTTCACCTTCGTGGACCCGAGACGGTATGATTGGAAGACGGGGAAATGGCGCCAGCCGCGGGGGCCGAGCGGATGGGAGTACCATTGCAGCAACAGGCATCTGGTTGAGTGGTTAACGACGGGCAATTTGCCGGACCTTTCACTGGACTGGGATTATAAAGATGGCTTTATTACTCCGCGTGCATAAATTGGCCAGCTGCCTTTGCTTGTAATTCTCCCACTGCTACTACTACTACTTCTCTCTCTCTCGCCTTCATTTATTCTCCATAATAATTATGCATCTCCCATACATTGTCGTTGGTAGCATTGAGGTTGTCTACGGCACCTGATCCGTATCCTGGGCCAGCCGAATAATCCGGGTTTAGGAAATCATTCAAGGGCATGTTCAAGGTATTTTTTGGCGTTGCTGCTGTGAATTGCGTCGAACGCAGGGTCTACATGCGGACCGAACTCGGCGGCGAGGGCGGCGGAGGGTCCGTTGGCTCTTCGAAGTTGGAGTAGCGCTGGCGGCTGCCACTCGCCGATGCCGACGGCGTTGGTCTCGGTCGTGAGCACGCGATGCTCGAGCGCCGACAGCGCCAGCATGCACAGCCCCTATAAATGCGATAAGCTGTTGGGTTCTGTCACGGTACCATATAGGCAACTGCAGATGGTCAAGTGTCTGACTCGATAACATTCTCCTTTGACCAGTAGCGTATAGGTATAGCGCTGCAGTTCCGGTCCGTGACAGGTTCTTAGGTAGCATTTTGGTTAGTAGGTTGCGTTGTCAGGGTCTAATGATACCTTTCCTGCCCACCTCGAGGAATAGAACCGTTTTAGTACCTCGGTCAGGACCTACATACGCATAGTCTACGCAAATGGTGGTCAGAATTGCCTGTGTGTATTAGGTTACCACACGATGCATTGACATAGCATACCTGGAGACTTGAACGCACGAGGGTCCAGACCTTTCGGTGGTATCGCAACCTCTTTCAGTTGCTGTGAATAGCCTATTCTTAATTTCGATACCGGAATTTCAGCCAATGATTAACGGATGAGGTCAGATGGTGAAAGCCACGCATATGACGAGATTTTTAATATTGGCAGCATACTACCTAGTAATCATGCCAACAATTCTGTACAGCCGGTGATTGATCGCTGCGTCGCATCTGGGCTTCGGGCTCCGCGTTTCTCTCCCATCAGACAATATCAAACGCCGAGTGGGTGGTCAGCCCATTGAGTCTCTCGCAAGAAGATCCGAGAGGGAGAGACTTTCCGCGCCCATTTGACGTTAGATCTTTGGTGTGCATGTTTATGCTCGGCTTTATAGCCAATTGTCAGAAATTCAACACACCTTCGACAAGTCAAAACCTGTGCTCCTCAGACTGTATTGAGCGTCACAAAGCATATAAATTCGCTCTGTTGCCCAACTCCCAACTCATCCGCTTCTTCATCACCAAGGAATTACACGATCAGAACACACTTTGGTCACGAAGAATCCTGCACAGCCCAATAGACTTTCAGTCTTGCCCCCCTCCCACTCAGCATCTCCTTGTCGAGAATCACAATCAACGTTGTCACGCTTTCAAGCTCCGTCGCAAAATCGAAAAAATTACTTTAATTGTACCTTTAGCTACTCATCGCGAGCCATGGCGCAAGTAGTGTGCTACGACCTCAGTGACTGCTACGTCCGCTTCCAAATTCCCAGGACCAATTCTGCAGCGGATGCCCAGGCTGCTAGAATTACCAAACTGGTGCATAACGACACCGATCTTGGAGTACGCGGTACGATTAGCGACTTCTTTAATAGCAACCAGGGGAACCTTCAGCTGTTTCTTGTCGGTGACCGCTATGCGTTCGAGTACGCTGGCATCTTTCCTACGGGGGACGACCGAATGCCACAAGAAGGGCTGTCTGCAGACAACGTTGTCCTGAGCATCTTACTCCCATCTGGCGTTGAGCAGGTTGAGCAAGTAACCGCAGAAGATCCGGCAACCCTTACAGAGAGCCAAAGGCAGATTGCCAAGCAGGCGTTCGGATTGAGAACCCCGGGCCAACCGCTGGCTCAAAACGATTACTTCTACACAACTGTAGGGGCGATCAAGCAGCACTTGGCGAGAAACCCGGGTCCGAACGGTCGGGACTTTACGAGCATAGTAAACGGCATTACGCTCGTCTTCAAACTTCCCCAGCCTTGGAGGCGCTAGTGAACAACGGCCAAGATTTCTACACTCGTTTACCGAATCTGTTTTAAATTCACGGGCGGATGTCATGAGCTGAAATAAGGGAGGGGCCGTTAGCAGGTCAGATATAGAACAGGCGGGTTCGGTGGCGCATACAAAGGCACAGGAGAGGATCGAAACATCAGATAATCGGATAGTCCATGGCGAGATCACGCTATTAGCTCAAACGTCTCGGTGTCTTTTGTTTTCCACGTTGGATAAGCTGATCAAGATTAATGAACAAAGGATTCTGTACACTATCGTTTTTTCGGGGGTTTTTATAGTTCGATAAATCACCGTCGTTTGAAACATTTAACCCCGTTTTTCGCTTTCCCTTATCATCAACGCGATCGCGTTCAGAGCCATAGTATATCAAGTCTATTATTGTCTACCTAATTCGAATACATGATAGCTCTGGACATCTTATCTATGCTACCTACTATAACACTATAGATTGGCTATTTACTAGTGTTAAATGTTTGCGCCTGTTGATCCTGCCGTGAACCTATCTGTAAGGGTGTATTAAAAAAATGTTGCGCAGCAGTGTGCTTTATACGCCTCACGAATCAAAAGAGTTCTATACAACCACTGAGTCATAGCTGCTCTCGACAAGTTGATGTTATACAAGTTTTGTTAGTTCTAACTATTGTTTTTACAGTTATTTATTTTCCGCACCCCCGTATTTATTGACAAGGTTAGCCAATCCTCAAGCAACGTATTTATCCCTTAGGGTTTGGGTGGCTTCGCAAGCATGGGAATATTTTATAATACATATTCGGTAGCTGCACCTACATACATCTGTTATAACCTTGATTACTAGTAGTTACATCTAAAGTAAAGCTAAATGAATTCCTTTTATACTCTCAGCCTCTAGAGAATACCAAGCCCAGCCAGCCCGGCGACAATCGCTCCGGCGAGAGGAAACAAGGACCTGGTAAGATGCAGCGTATTCCACTTAGTCACAAGCGACTGTGCTTCCGCCAGCGTCGGCAGGACGCCCCCAGACTTAGCCACCGCTTCGAAGGCGAAAAGAGTGTCATTGGTAGGCGACATGACCAGCCAGGTGAAAGGGATCATGAGGGTCGATATGAGCCCGGCCAAGATCCAAGACCTCCAGGGTCGACCAGTCACCCATCGCCGCCCAGCTACATGCACGTATAGTAGCAATGTCAGGATTGAGAGAATCGGCAGCAAGGCACGGCCGTAGTAGTACATGCGCGCCCATTGGACGTACAACTGTCCGGCATCCTGGGTAGTTTCTAGGAAAACGGGTACGGCTATGAAGTAAAGGCTCATCATAGCGCCTGGTAGTTGCAAGGTCAGTTAATTTCAAGCGCCAATGTGAGGGGCGCGTCCTTACCTGATAGAAACGATCCCGTTACTAGAGCCGCTGTCTCGGCCGGTGCTACGGACTCGGCCGGATCTTCGATACCGTCCACGATGGCGTTTCCGTCGATAAACTGCGAAATCCAACCGATCGTCATCCTTGGGGGTTGACATGTTAGTGCACCTATTTCCTGACGCGATGATTCTCGTGTTGAAACTTACATGCTTCTCTTGGTGTCCGCGAATTTTTCGTGGTCTCCAAACAGGCGCCTCTTGTATTCCGGGTCTTCCTTGAAGGTCTTGTAATCCCGGAGGCTCTTGAACACCACCTGACTGAAGCAGTCGAAATCGGCCAGCTTCGCCATCTGCGAATCGTAGAGCTGGCTCATCATGGCGCGCGTGGCGGCTTGATTGTGAATCTTGGGGGGAAAGCTTGGTCAGTAACTTTGACGTGGCCTCCTCGGCCGTACGAGAGAGGTAGGACATACCTGAGTCCACCGCAAGATGCCATACTTAACCATCAGATCTTTTGTCATTGGTGCCGAGACTTTGGTCATATGGTTGTAGTAGTCTCCTTCACTCATGCCCGATTTCTTGTACCCTAGGATAGTGAGGCAGAGAAACTTGCCTTTGCCACCGCCCGCAATGGTGGCGGGTTCCAACTTCGTATCTAGAGCCGGCATATTTGATAATACAACTAGGTGTAGTATGGCTTATGATGAGCGGAAAAAACTTATGAAAAGAAAGGACAATCAGGTTTCGAGTTGGTTGGATTGGAAGCGTAAGAAATGCGCGCCGTATGAGTACTAATGCACTGACAAGTGAATGCCGCACGAGGATAAAATATGAAGTCGCATGATATCTTCAAACACAATCGCGCATTTAAGTGCCCTCCCTATGCGTGAGCATCCTCCTTCCTTCGCCCTTGTTCTACGGAGTTATGCCATCGTTATTCGGAGAATTTCAGGAGCGCGGGTCTTGGCGATCTGGATTCTGAGGGGGGGCGGGAATGTCCTTTTTTGAGATGGGGAACCCGAAGTCCGAATCCTTCGGCCATGTCCTCAGTACTTGACATGGGGTACCTTGTTCGCAGTGAATGATTCGCTCGACAGCTAGAGAATTAAGATTTTAGAAGGCATGATGATAAATTGGGTGCGGTATGCCGATTTTTACTATACGGCGGGTTTTTACCATCTATGTACTTCCTAACGGCCTTGAACGTGATCAAGGTGGTATGCCACTCTTGTTGCCCAAAGTGTGTGTTATCGGGTTCTTATAACTCGCTAGAATAGGTCATATCCATGTAGATTATTGTACCAGTGGCCTACTGATGCCGCTTCACCCACGCTATGATACCGCTCTGATCTTCTGTCCCAATGGTGAAATGATCGACCGTTATTTCCACATCCTTTGCACCTGCTCCGTCAAATTTAAAGTCATAGAGCAGCGCGAAGGTGGCAACAAGCGTATACAGCTCAGACCAAGCCAGACTAAAAGGACGAAAGATGCGTGAGACAATTGATCGGTATGCTGATATGGTAAAAGGCGAGGGAGGCAAAACTTACTGCATTCCGAGACAGCTTCTCGTGCCCCGGGAGAACGGTGCATAGGTCTTGTCCGCCTTCCGTCGCACATCGGGATCCACCCACCTGTCGGGGATGAAGCTTTTCGGGTCCGGGTAGAGCTGCTCATCATGGTGCATGAGGATCGTGGTCATGCCCACGGGCGTACCCGCGGGGATGCACCACTTCTCGTAGAACAAGTCGCGGTCCGGGGCGATGCGCGCTAGACGAGAGGCGACGCCGGGTCCCATTCGCAAACCCTCGTGTAGGATGGCCGTCAGATAGGGAAGTTGTTGTAGCTTGACCCAGTCCAGGTCCTCTGGGATCTGCCCCCTGCTTGTGTACCCGGCAGACTCAAGCTCCAATCGCAGTCGAGCCAGGATTTCGGGACGGCTGTACACGTGGAAGAGGACGATGCGCATGACCGTTGCAGTCGTCTCGAAGCCGGCCCCGAGGATGCTGGCCACCTCTTCGGCTATGCGCCGGTGTCTCTTCTCTGCGGGCGGGAGCTTGGATTGCACGATGGCATGCACGAGACTGAAGGGGGCCTCGGGGTCCGGGTCCTCAGACTTCGCCTTCACCATGAGGTCGGCAGTGTCTTTCAGCGTCCCGTCGAGGAAAGCGAAAAAGGCTTGATTTTGTTTTCCTCCTATCATCTTGGCGACGGGGATTGGCAAGCTCATCAAGGTGCCTCCCACCCAGCGAAGATGCTTAGTGATCATCCACAGCTGGGTCAGGGACAGTGTGGCCTGGGTCATCCGAGTGTTGAAGTCGTCGTGGTCGAGGTTGCCGTAGCATCTGCCTAGCATGAACTCGGTTGAGACATCCCGAGCGAAGGCGCTCAGTGCATCACTCAAGTTGAGCCTCTTTCCAGAAGTGACGAAGCCGTCTAGACGACCAATGAGCCGGTGCAGGTTTCGCTTCAAAACTTCTTGTTTTCTGGTGACGTTGGGTTTGGAAAAAAAGCTGTTCAGCGGCGTGCGGCGCTGCTTGTGGATGTCGTGGCGCGGAGTACTGACTGCCGTAAATGGTGCTCCGAATGCATCGTAACTCCAGTCGTATTTGTCCCAACGGCCATCTTGACAGTACAGCTTCTCGTAGAACTTCGGATCAATAACGTGAAGCTCGTAAGGACTGATGCGTATTATCGGACCTACAGGCCGGGGTTTGAAGGTAAGTAAGTATTTGAACAGCCCCCTATCTTACCAGCTGATAAGGGGGAGACACTTCAGCGTACCGTATTTTTTGTGCATCTCTTGGATCTTCCATGTATATTTGCCGCCGAGAATCAAATCATAGTACCCTTCATACCACCGCGACACGGCCGCGAGCTTCGGGCCGGGAAACTTCGCGAGGGGATGAAGGTACAGCCTATAAAACACGAGACTAGAGTAATAGAGCGCTAATGCGACAACGATGTTCAGGATAGTGACATGACTGATCAGCCTTTCCTTTATCTCCAAGAGCAGTTCGCCTGCATCGGCACCATTGGCTCGTGATGCATTTTGAAAGCCTTCCATGGTGTTTGTCACCGAAATCAATGTCCAAAACAAAACAAGAAACGAACTAGTAGGAACAAATGATCACTAATACAATGAGACGTTGTCACCGGCGTTCCATATATAGATTTATGTGTCTGTCCGGGTTGGAGCGGATCCTGGGTGCGGACCCCGACGCGGGGATTTCGGAAACGTTGCTGACCCAACTTGGTGGGAGATCATACCACGCCGGGGTTAACGACGCATTTAGACGTGGTTTTTGTCACCTAGTTGTGACTTCGGGATTATTTGATTGAGTGGATCGGAGCCCGATTGGTATTTCCATAACATCGAAAGATCAAGGAATAAAAGAAATAGATTGCAGGATATGAAGTTCTCAACGTTATCCCCACGTACCTGAACCCAAAGCCTCACGAAAATATCCACTTCTTGCCTCGAAACTCCCCCCCCAAATCATTTTAGCCCCTGAAAATGTCGCCGTCCATTGTCTTGTCACCCGACCATGTCGGTGTCGTAAAGGTGGCAGACATTCAGCAGTCGTCGCTAGACGCCTGCAATGATCTGTTGCGCAAGAACCACGAAGAATATCACATGTTCTTTCGCGACACCGCCGGTCACAATCACATTACGCACAGCCTTCTTACCGTGCTAGCGCTGGGTGGGGGGCCGAAGGAGTTGCAAGACCGCTACGATGACGGCACGCCCATCCAAAGGGTCATGCCTGACATCGACACCACCCTCCTTGACACTTTGACGGATTCGAACAAGTTCCACGCAGCGCTAGGCGAAGTCAAGGATTATCACACCTTTCTTGCCTTCTTCGAGCGCGAGATAGCCGCCAAGGGCTGGAAGAAGGTGATACTGGAATACGTCTTCTCTCGCAGCAAGGCCGCAGATGCCATGCTCGCTCGCATGTACGAGGGCGCCTATCACCCGATCATCCACCTCGGCTTGGGCGTCGAGTTCGAGCAGCCGGGAATCGTGGCGGAGGCGCTGGCTCAGGCGGCAGCCCACGACAACAGCAACATCAAGACCTTTTTTGCCGCGGCCGAGGCCCAAGCTGAAATCGCATACCCGACGGCCAAGCCCAAGCCCATGATAGACCTCATCCACATGGTACGGGAGAACAATGTGATCCGGGAAGCTCCGCGATGGACCGACTTCGGGAACAAGATGAGGGATGGCGTCGTTGGGCGCGCTCTCGAAGACATCTCGAGCATCGCCTCCCAGTTCCGCGTCCGCGAGGAAGAACTAGAGAGGCGCACCGGCGAGATGATCAGCACCTGTGCTTTCTTCGCGGGCGCAGCGCAGCGCGAGGGTCGTAAGCTTAAGATTGACTTCTTTTACATGCACGCCGTTACCAGCAGCATGTTCTTCACCGTCCTGGCCCGGCAGAGCTGGATCCCTATTCAGGACCGTGTTCGTCTCGTCGAGTGGAAGGGACGCTTGGATCTGGCGTGGTACGCCGTTTCCGGCTCCGCGCCGCTAAATTCCAGCGCGATCACGAGCTACAGCAACCCCGAGAGCGATAACATGGGCTGGAGCGAGCTCTTCGATGCTGTCATCAGAGAGCATGACGACGGCCACGCTGCCAAGTTCATTCGCGCATTGAAGAATGGCCAAGACGTCTGCGAGAAATTCGAGGCGCAGGGCGAATGGGCAGACTATTTCCCGGCGAGGGGGGACATGTGGTTGAAGATAGCCCGCATGTGTCAGGACACTACCAAAAACCTACCCACGGATCTCAAGTGGGTTCCTTTCACTGGATTTGAGCAGCCGTGGAAGCGACCGGATCTGGCATCATAGGCAATTGATATACAGTGTAACCTGATGTGAGTCTCCAAAAGTTCGCAAGAGGAAAGACGTGTGGAAAGGGAGAGCGGGCGATAGGCTGCCAGGCACATGTCGAGAGGAATGCAGGACAGACGGGACAGGATGAGATCCATTCATGTATAGCTTTTGATTTCCAGGGATATTAGTCGGGTGGAGTTTTTTTTACTCGCTCACCCTGAAGAAAGGGGTTGGTACGTACTAATGTGGCTATTTCAGTACCATGAGCATCACATTGGTATAACCCATAATGTCAAAACAGAAACACATAAAGAATTAAAAGAAAACCCACTTTATACGAATTGATTTTTTTTTTAAAAAGATTTAAACCATTACTGGTTGAATGTATTGTGGGAAAAGCAACCGCTTCGTAATCAAAAATAAATATAACAGGCGGGCAGGTGTTACAGTGGTTTTGGTTGGGGTAGTAGCTCAGCCAACAACCGTTACCACCTAGTGCTGCCCCATGTTCACTTGTATATGGCCGGATCACCAAAGAATTGGCTTAACTATACTTAATAATATATTGCCTGAGGTTACCTAATCCCATCAGATTTAGCAGAATTTCCCCTGCCAAGGTTTAGATATTTGTATTGCATTGTATTGTGAGTTATAGAATAGATAGAGGATCCTTCCTAGGTTAGAGGTATCGCTACAGAATAGTACTTATAGTGGATAAGTCATGTGACACTAGATCCCCCCCCCGCGCCTCCCTCGGAGATTATCTTGACGAAAACATCGTGATTGATAAGAAAACATAATCTTAAGTGAAAAGGAGAAAAGTGAAAACCCAAAACCATTAAACAGCCTAACTATAATACTCTGATAACCAGCTACGAAGATCCCCAATAGTAGGATACTCGAGGAAAAGACTTCCCGACACCACGACGCCCAATTCCTCGCGGAACTTCTCCGAAATCACCAAACTCATCAAGCTGTCCACTCCCAGCTCGGCGAAGCTAGTCTCATCCGGGATATCATTTTCTTCCATCGCGGCCTCTCGCGCAATCAGGGCCATTGCCTTGGCCGTCACCGTCTCCGCTTGTTCCGCGCTTTCTTCCGACTTTGCCGGTTTCACCACGGGCGCGGGGGCGATCTCGACAACGACAGGCTTCGCTGGTGCCGAGGGGGCGCTCACTACCAGTTTGGACACTGGAGCCGGTAGTGTGACTACCTTCTTGGCAACGGTAGCAACGATGGGCTTTGCGGGCTTGCTGGCAGCAACTTCCGAAGACTGGGTAGCCTCATCAGGAGCTGAGAAGAATCGGTTCAGTAAGATGCGCGGATACTTGCGGAACTTGATAGCTCTGACGAGCCCAATGATTGAGCCGTCTTGCAAGATGTAAACATCACCCAAGAAGACCGAGGGGTCTTCCGCAGTCGGGATCATCTTGACGTAGGACTGGTACTTGGCACCGGCTACGAGAGGCTTGGCGATGCGCATCGATCCCCAGCCGGGCGTCACGCAGTAGTTCGCCTTGGTGTCGATAGCGTCAGATACGTTCATGACGAAACCAGCCAAGTGGGCGACGCTATCGATGAAGTAAGGCGGAACGGTCCAGGTTCCGCTCTGCTCCGTCGTCAGAGTCACGTCGGCGAATGCCTCCAGGGCGTTCAGCACCACGGACTGCATGCCGCGGTACTTGGGTGCATAATCGACCAGGTTGTTGGCGAAGAGGCGGTACGCCATTGTGTGGGACAGCCTATTGGCGATACCCTGAGCCGCGAGGGCCTCGAGTGCTTCGATGCGACCCTGGATGAGATGGGCCTGCGGTACCCAAGAGTCCAGCCACTCCTTCCTGTCGCCAAAGTACATGTCTGCCGTGGCAAAAGGTTCTTCCGGGTTACCGACCTTATCAACATTCTGCCAAGTCAGGTGCGCGATGCCCGAGGTGATGTCTTGGGTTGAGATGGTGACCTGTATCATCTGCGGAACCTTTGTGTTCTTCTGAGCAACGAGCCCCTTCGACACCTCCAGGTTCGAAACGTCCATTGCGAATTCACTTCCTGGAATCAACTTCTTCTGCAAGTAGGTGCCAAGGGTATAGGCGATGTCGGCATGGATCGACTGGATTGTCTCGTCAGTAAAATGCCAACTTAGTAGGTCAGAGGAGTGCGAGAGCAAAACATACTGAAGTGACCACGCCACAGCCATTCATTTTATGGCCGTGTGCCGCGGCAAGGAAGTCCGACTCCATCAGATCTGAACGCATCACCACCGTTCCTGCCATGCCATCGAAGCTCTGCTCGACAATGCTCTGGACAGACGAAGTCTGCAGCTCGGACAGCCGCGGGGCGGGCAGCGCTTTAGCGGCCTTCTTGTCGTCGTAGTAGGTATTGCCCTTGGTGAGGGCCCAATCTCCCTCGTACTGAATCCAGTAATTCTTGTAGTTCCAGGCATAGGTGGGGAGATCGACCAACCGAAGACCCTTCTCGAACGACTTGTGGTACTCAGACCAGTTCAGAGGAGCAGCGGCGCAGTGTAGCGTGGCCAGGCTTTGAGCGAGGGTGGTCCAGTTGTTTTCGTCCCGGCGAAGAGAAGGCACGGCGGCTCCTACGGATGGGAGAGTTGCCCTGACAAAGTTCGTGCAGACGGGATGGGGCCCCAGCTCGATCCACAAGGTGCTGTCGTCGACCATAGACATTTGGGCCGCCTTTTCGAGACCAGCTACGAAGTTGACAGGCTCCCGAGTGCCCTTGCGCAGGTACTGGGCGTTGAACGTCTTGCCGTCGAAGACGACCTTGCCAAGAAGTGGTGAGATGACAGGCAGCTTAGGGGCATGAAAGATAGCCCCCGTGGCGGCCAAGACCTCGAATTCGTCCAAGATCGGGTCGGTCTGAGACGAGTGGAAGGCATAAGCCACGTCGAGGCTGAAACACTTGAACCCGGCGGCTTGGAGCGGCTCGATAAGAGCATCCAAGTGCTCGCACAGTCCGCTTAGTACAGTCTCCTTTGGTCCGTTGATGCAAGCAATCTCATACGGCATATTCTTGCCAGTCTTCTCGATGCAATCCTCGATATCTGCCAATGAAGCCCGGACAGCCATCATCTTGTGGCTGCCGGACTTCACCTTCTTCTCGAGAAGTTTGGCCCTCTGCCCAACCAAGTAGAGGGCATCGCCAGCAGAGAGGACGCCGGCTGCATGGAGAGCGGCGTACTCACCTAAGCTATGACCAACAACAATATTCGGCACCACGCCAAGCGTAGAAGACCAGTATTTAGCGAGAGCGATCTCCACAGCTACCAGAGCCATTTGAGTAACGACGGGAGAATGGGCATGGTCCTTGGGAAAGCTGCCGTCAATTGCGGGAATGAAGGAAGGGAACCCTTGCGCCTGGCCCAGCGAGTCGAGTTGCAAGATGTGACTTTTGAAGTCAGCCTCCTGGTGGAAGAGTTCGAGGTTCATCGACTTGTGCGATGCTCCTTGGCCGGTGAAGGCAAAAGCGACGAGCGGCTGCGTGTTTGGGATGGCTTTGTGCGAGTCACTCGAATTCAACTGCGACGTCAACTTGCTCTTGATGGTGGCAATACTTGAACCGGTCACGGCAATTCGGTGGTTGTGGTGGTACCTTCGAGCCGTTGTCGAGTATGATATGTCCGCGAGAGACACATCAGGATTGGCATCCAGATACGAGACGAGACGCTCAAGGTTGCCCTGGAGGGAAACCTTGCTCTTGGCCGATACTACCACAACATGTGTAGGCCTGGAGTCCACGTCCTTGGCATCTACAGCCTTGCGCGTTGGGGGCTCTTCAATGGCGATCGCTGTGTTGCCACCAGCAGCACTGAAATTGTTCACCATGGCAATGCGCTTACGGTCAGTCTCGCGCGGCCAGGCCTGCTTGGTGTATGTAATTCTCACGCCGCGCTTCTCGAGATCCGCGGGGAGAGCGGGGTTTAGGCCCGTCTTGATGCCGGCGTGCGGTGGGATCATTTCCCGTTGGAACATGAGAAGAACTTTAAGCACCGCTGTGACGCCTGCGACCGCCTCTCCGTGACCGATGTTCGATTTCACCGCACCGATATACAGTGGCTGTCTGGAGCTTCGGGACTTTGCCCCGGTAGTGGCAAGCACGTCTGTGACCGACTTCATCTCCTCCTTGTCGCCAGCTTGGGTGCCGGTACCGTGCATCTCCACGTAACTGACATCCATAGGGTCGATGCCCGCCGCGCTGAGAAGCTGCCTTGAGAGGAACGATTGGGAATCCGCATGAGGGTGGGTGATGGAGATAGCCTCGGCGGAATGGTTGGTAGCAGATCCGAGAATCACGCCGAGGATATTATCGTTGTCGGCCTCGGCATCCTCCAAACGCTTCATCACGATGGAGCCAATTCCATCAGCCCGGCAGTAGCCGTCGGCGGTCGCGTCCCAAGTCTTGCAAGCATTGGGGGTCTTTGTGAGGAAGTGAGCTTGGCCGAGGCCGGCGAAGGCATCCGAGTTCGTGAGAACGTTCATACCACCGGCTACGACGGTATCGGTGTCGCCGCTCAGGAGAGACGTGCAAGCGGCTTGAATAGTGGCTAGACTGGAAGAGCAAGCTGTGTCGATACTGAAGCTCGGGCCGGAGAATTTGAAAAAGTAGTTGATACGTCCCGGACCAAAAGCACGGCAACCTCCGGGGATGAAGTAAGTGCTGACCTCCTGAGCAGTGTTGACCTCTCGGCTGGTAGGTGACATTTGGTCAGCTTTCGGACCCCGCATTGTGTGGTATATATCTTCTGGTTCTCAAGTCGAATAGGAAAGGGCAAGAATGAAGAGAGACTTACTAATCATCAGAGGCTTGACCGTAAAAGGTTCCAATACGATGGAGGTTGGTCGCCGGCGTTCTGTTACCGACGTACCCAGCTTTCTCTAAAGCCTCATAGGCAGTGAGCAATGCTAATCGCTGCATGGGGTCGGTTTGTTGGGCTTCACGGGGCGACATATTGAAGAAGGGCGCGTCAAAAAGACCGGGCTCGTCAATGAAGCATCCGTATTGCGTCTGACTAGCATTGGTAGCCTTGCCCAGAGGGTCGTAATGCGTGTTAACATCGAACCGATCAGCCGGGATCTTGCGATGCACATCCAACCCGCTCTCCAAAAGTTCCCAAAATTTATCAGGGTCGGTAGCACCTCCGGGGAGCCTACAAGCCATGCCCACTATGGCAATCTTGCCCTTGGTGGAGCTTCCTTCCGACGCATCGTCGCGCCGAGGCTTAGCCGTAGTAGATGCGATCAAGTCCACCGTCACGGCATTCACGTTGGCCTGCCTAGACGAAAAGGCTGACAGTAGGTCGTAGACTGGAAGAGAGTTCCTGAAAATCAAAATCTGACAAGTCGAAGAGGACGTCGTGTACGACTGTTCGAGTACCGCATCAACGACCTTGTCCCACCGAATCGGGCGCGTCATAATCTCCGTGATGATCTCTTCGAACAGCTCGCGCGCTCCTTGGGCGGTGAATGGCACGCCCGTAGAGGTGGAGGTGGCTGTCAAGGTGGGAGTGGTTTGCGCGTCTAGCTGTCTCAATGCTGGGCTGTCCCCTACGACCTCGAGCACATGCTCGTTGTTGTATATGTGAGGGGCATGGCAGAGTCCACCGTATACGGGGAGATTGACGATCTTACGGCCACGGAAAAACTCCGAGACCCGGAAGAGCCGGGCCAATCGTGACGGCGGGCCGCTGACAGTAACTGATGAGCGGTTCCAGGCGCTGATGAATACTTTACTAGTACTGGGTGTGTTCTATTTGTGAGGTTAGCCCGAGTATTCTTGAAGAAGAGGTATCACGCCAAGTGGAACTGACCTCTGCGGCATGAGTCGCATCAAGCTCATTCTGAACATCTTCGACGGCAATGTCAGGGACCACTGCGGCCCAAGATCCTGGGGCCGAGCTCGGATCTCTCGGTTCCAGATTTTGAGATACACGGTCGACCACAACGCCCATACGGAAAGCCAAGCGTGCAACTTCAACACCGGCTAGGGGCAAGTCGGCAACATTTGGAGACAGGGAAACGGCAGCTGTGCTCAGCAATCCGAGGCCCAGTCCAGCAAGAGCCCCGTTGGCTGCGACCAGGTCATAATGTCCGGGGTTCTGCTCGTAGTATCTGTACGCCTACGTTAGCAATGAAATCATCTCGACATTCTAGAGCACCAGACAGGCTAACACGTACTGAATCAAGGTACCCAACTGCACTGCGACTAGGAGTACGCCATCTATAGACGCACCCAACGGACCCTTGCGCAGCTGTTGCCTGTCGGCGAATTCCAGGACAACTTGGAAGGGGTCAACCAGGTTTCTGAGGGACGGCGAGAGCTGTCTCACCTCAGCACGGATGGCTGAGGTGGTTTCTTGTAGAAAGCGGGCAAGATTAGGATGCCGTGCGTCCCTGCTGCGAAGTAGAAGGTGTCGAGTGAGGCCTGATAAGTCATCGTGCGGGAATTCATTGCTGAAGTATAACAAATTCATGAGGTAGGCTTCAGAAGCCACCGACGTGGCAGTAGTAGAAGAAGACATGTTCAAGTATTGAAACAGAAGAACTAGGATGCGGATAGCACTCCCAGATATGAATAAGAAAAGTCAAGAGATCATTCGCGATATAGAAGGGGGAAACGAAGCTTAAAGATTACATAGATTCTTGTATGCCACAAGGATGGTGCACGATAAGATACAAGCTCGTGTCGAGGTGGGATTTATGATCTTCTATGACAATCCCATCTTCGCGATCATTCATGAGGCTACCCGAGCCTCAAGTTACACCTAACTACTGTTAGTTAGTCCCTGATAACACACGTCCCCGTTCGCTGAACAGCCAGGATCTAACAGAATTGGTTCTGGGATAGTCTTCGGTGACCTTGCATCGAAGGGGATATTCTTAGGTATTTCCGAAAGTGGACTCGGGGACGTGGAGAATACCAGGCTGTAACCGCGAGGCTTGTCTAAAGCCACGTTATCCGGAGACAACACGTTTCGGGAAACATATCCTAGGTAGAACTTATCAACATCGGGTGGCTAAAATTAGTGCGTGTTATTCGTCATATCAGATGTCAGCCGGTGTCCCGTCTGAACATGGCGATTCAGGTTCGGGAATGATATATATGTTAACCGACTAAGTCTGTACTCCGGAAATGAGATTTCTAGATATCTGATTTTCAAGTTTCCCTGTTCCAACCCCATCTTCCTTCTTCTCATCTTATTCCTACCGTGACCACTTTCCAAACTAACGTGCGGCCGCGCTCTTGCAACAGTTACCGCTCCCAATCATGGGCCAAGGCGGCTATCAGCAGATCAACAAGGCGTTGAACATTTGCGTGTTCGAGGAATACCTTGAAGAACAGCTCAAAAAACTACCCGAGTTGCAAGATGTAGAACAGATCACCCCCAGGGTGATGCGCATATTAGGACAAAACCCAGGCAAGGCATGATGGTTATCCAAGCCTCACTGTGAGACGCCGGATCGATCGATCTAACCTTCTCCCCTTAGTTCACATTACAAGGCACAAATACCTACATCGTTGGGACGGGCAACGCGCGCCTCATGATCGACACCGGACAGGGAATTCCCGAATGGGCCGACCTCGTTGAATCTACGCTTCGGGAATGCGGCATCTCGCTATCCCACGTCCTGCTGACGCACTGGCACGGGGACCACACGGGCGGCGTGCCCGACCTGCTTAGCCTGTACCCGCATCTCTCCACCGCCATCTTCAAGAACTCCCCGGCCAAAGACCAGCGACCAATTCTCGACGGGCAGATCTTCGAGCTCGAGGGCGCCACCATCCGCGCGGTCCACGCCCCAGGCCACTCGCACGACCACATGTGCTTCGTACTGGAGGAGGAGAACGCCATGTTCACAGGCGACAACATCCTCGGCCACGGCACCAGCGCCGTCGAGGACCTGGGCACGCTGATCGGTAGCTGGCGGGAGATGCTCACGCACAACTGCGTCAAAGGGTACCCGGCGCACGGCGAGGTCGTACCCAATCTCGACGCCAAGATCAAGGGCGAGCTCGCGTCCAAGGCTCGGAGGGAGAAGCTCGTGCTCGCGGCGCTGAGGCGCGCGCGCGGTGATGGCCGCGCTAGATCGCGGATCACTACCAAGCAGCTCGTGACGCTGATCCACGGCGATGGACTTAACGAGGATATTCGCATGTTGGCGCTGGAGCCGTTCATGGATGAGGTCCTGAAGAAATTGGCCGAAGATGGGATGGTGGGGTTTGAACTGCGAGATAACGAGAAGAGATGGTTCGGTTTCTGATTCGACGTCTGTTACTAGTTATACCCACCCCAATCTGGTGTTAAATCTTCCCCCCTTTCGTTATATATGCCAGCATATCTAGAATTACAATCAAGAGATGCCTCTGCTTCATGACACTATTTTATCGTCGCAATCGTGACCTACCTTTACATGCTTCTGGTCGCCGTGACCGACAAGAGACCTCCTGGTCAGCCCGGACTAAGACCACCGAGAATTCTCACTGATTGCCCGGAACGACAGTGTAAATCACCTATGTCCTATTTTAGTGCCGAACAGTAAAAATAAACTTGAAGACTTATGTGATAGATCAAGGGGCAATGGTCATAATGCTTTAATTGAACATGAGTACGCAAACAGGGTTTCCGAAAGGGGAACAAAAATCTAGGTCTAACCGCAACATGAAGCTCTCTTCATTTCTACGCTCCGCCATCCACTCCAATAACCTTGCCATTGACCCATTCACCTTCCCTGCTAGCCAAGAAGACCACAGCGTTGGCAATATCTAAGGGAAAGCCGTTGCGCGTCAGCGGGGAGGCGTGTGCAGCCATCTAGTTCATCGCCGTGTCAGCATGTAAAATGGAAATGAGTGGGCGCCCCCTGAACTTACCTGCTGGCGCTGCTCGGGTGTGTATTTAGCACCACCCGGAATATAGTGCTCAGAGACGTCGTGGAACATGTCGGTTACGGTACCGCCGGGGGCGACAGCGTTGACGGTGATTTTCTTCTTGCCGCAGTCGATGGCCAGGACCTTCACGAAGGACTCGATGGCGCCCTTGGAGCCCGAGTACAGCGAGTGGCGGGGCACGGCAAAGGCGTGGGCCGTGTTAGAGCTCATGAGGATTATCCTGCCGCCCTCATTAAGGTTCTTGTAGGCCTCACGCGCGACGAAGAATTGACCGCGAGTGTTGATGCTGAAGACCCGGTCAAACTCCTCCTATTTCGCCCCCGAGGGAATCAGCTGCCATTTCAAAGCCGCGATGAATTCATGAGGACGATGACCCGTCTCGGCAGTGTTTATGCTATTAACTCACTTCTGTGACCTCCTCGAGGTGTCCAAATGAGACGACACCGGCGTTCGAGCACACAATATCGAGTCCCCCCCAGACCTTAGCCGCCTCACTCATCAGGCGGACGGTCTCCGGGACCTTGCTGACGTCGGCCTGCAGGGCTACCGCATCGGTTCCTAGGGCCTTGATGGCTTGTACGACCTTCTCGGCCGGTTCCTTGGACTTGGCGTAGTTGACAATGACTTTGGCGCCCGCGCGACCCAGTTCAGTGGCCATCGCAGCACCGATCCCGCGGCCGGAACCAGTGACCAGGGCCACTTTGCCGTCAAGGCGGAAAGGGAGGTGAGCGGTGCCGTTGGCAGCCATTGTGTTCAAAGTTTGGATGTAGATGGGCAGAGAGAGGACGTGTGAGGCAAGGGAAGCGTGATGATGTGAGCTGGTAGAATACTAGGGAGTGAGATTGTTAAAAGATACCCTTTAAACAGTCTGATTTGATGTGGGCACGAGACTTAAACACCTCAATTCCACGACGATCTCGGAGAGTCGGACTTTTTCAATAGTCCATCATCCAGCCGCCATCTCGGCGCAAACTCGGTGGTCAGCTTGGAATCGGCAGACAACTCATTGAAATTTGTCCGAGCTATTTTGTCTACTGCCTAGTATAGTGCCCCAGGGGGGAACGGGGGCGGGGGCCGAAAAAAAACGGCTCGCGTCACATTTGTCAGTCGGTACGGGGGACGTAAGGTCGCGACCGGACACGATGAGCGATTTCGGGTTTGAGTGTTTCTATTTTTACTCTCATCCGATTCTACTACTAGCAAATAGCTGTTGTATGCGCGATGCCACCTGCTCGACAACTTAATCAAGTCTAAGTTAACTATCTGGTATTTTAGCCAGTTATATTTCAACCGTTCAGTAGACTAACTGACACCTGATATTAGTGGTTAGCCTACCTCTGAGTGTTCAAGCTACAAAGTAGTCAAAAACGAGCGACGAAATTACCAGGACTCAAATACCGAGTGATCGATATACCAGCGTTCAATATGCCAAGTCGATAAGTACTATTGCGGCTGAATACCAGTGTTCGACACCCGTTGACTAGGATTTCAAAATCTGCTAACCCAAAATTCCCCAATGTGTCCGGTCGCAACTTATCGTCCGCCGTAAATACCTAGTTCGGGGAAAAAGGCCGTTTTCGACACCAACCCCGAGCATCAACGTTCGTGAAACCAGGAGTCGAGATAATTGTCATTGTAATAAGTAGTGTTATAAAACACACATGTTATAACCGATACGGGCAGTTTTCAGACACTGTAATAATTTTCGAACGATTTCTATGTAGTTTCTATCTTTAGCCAACAGCTGCGAAGATGTCAACACAGCCGTCACCTGAAGATATTTTGGGCTGCCAGGCAGCATTATTCGAATGGGCCGAGAGTTTCGATACCAAGGCACGTCAAGTTTTGAGCGGGACTTTCAAGCTATCCTCGTGCTAGTCAGCTAATGAATTCATCAAGGACTGGAATCGCCTTCGAGCAAACCTTGCACCCGTCATGCGCGTATGTAAAACCGACCGCCCCGAGATTGGAATCACAGCTGACATCGTTTCTACAGGTGGACTACCGACATGTTATGGGGAAGATATGGGAAAGCATGCCTGCCGACGACTTTGTCCCATTAGCCTCCAACCCTCATTTCCTAGGAGACGAAACACTGAGGACGCAGCACTTCATCGGTGGGGCGTCCAAATGGGTGCGGATTTCTGATGATGAAATTGAGGGTCGGCATCAACTGCGTGTAGCGCACCAGCGACACGCCGACAGCTCTCTAAAGGAGGTCACCTTGAAGGGTCACGCTCACGGCGGTGCTACCATGTGGTACAAGAAGGTCGAGGGTGTTTGGAAGTTTGCAGGGCTGTGCCCGGACATCAGATGGTCCGAGTTTGACTACGATAAGATGTTTGGACAACATTAAGAATACTATCTGAAGCAATCTTCGGTTTTCTGTTGTCGCGTTTTTTGTTAATGTAGATTTCAATTATCACGTGTTATTTTTAGAAGCATCCGGCCATGTGGTATCCCTGCATTACTACCCGTGGAGGTGGATCCCCGACCCATCACGGGTGTCGTGATTACTATCCCCTTTTGGTCAATTTCCCGATTTCGCGCCACGATGCAATATAGGTAGTACGGAAGTGGGCGTCTGTCCAAGCTGAGGTAGCTTCATCGGGCTGAGAGGTAGGGGCAGAACCCGCACCCAGCTGAACTAAGCAGATCTGACGATCCGACCCCTGCCAAGTCTCAGCCATAACTCCCCGGTCAGTATGGCGAATCCCCGATGTGCTGCCACTACTTTTATATCAGGTTCTATGTAATTAGATATGTCCGCTCATCTTTACCATGTCAGTTGGAGCACTCGTTTTCTTGTCCCTCCTTCCATCGTCACTGTCGTTCGGGGTGTTCATTTCCATTATCGTCGCGTAGGCCATCATGGTTTCGTCCAACTACCTTGCCAAGGTGGGTTTCATCGTCTCTGGGCTTTTCTCTACTTTGGCTTCGACAGCGGCCTGCCCGGCCATTGATGTAGACTATGTTATCGTGGGTGCTGGACCGGCCGGTCTCGTACTTGCCGAGCAACTCACTCAGAAGAAAGACGTGAGCGTCATATTACTTGAGGCCGGCGTGAGCGGTGAAGGGAACACTAATATTTCAAGTAAGCAAACACATAAAAAGTTCTATAAACGTGGTATTTGGTACGAGGCTCGTTAGAGACTAATACAGTTTTTTCCCTCCTCTTATAGCACCGGCGATCTTCTTCATGGGGACATACCAGTACAACTGGCCTTACCTTTCGCAGCCAGTTGCCTCATTAGGAGGCACCAGACCCAACCTCGTACAGGCTAGAATGGTGGGGGGTGGAAGTGGCATCAATGCAATGCTATACTGCCGTGGGTCCGCTTCCGTCTACGATGAATGGGCCAAGGTTTCGGGGAACAAGGGCCTAGCTTGGCCGTCAATGTTCAAGGCGTTCAAAGCCACATCGCACTGGACAGACGAGCCCAGCATCACATACAGCCAGCCCCTGAATACGTCTTCGTTCGGTGATGGACCGTTGGAAATCTCCCGGCAGCGAGAGCTCTTCGGGATCGATGAACCCTTCGTGAGTACGCTCGCTGACCAATTCGACCTACCCCTCATTGACTTCGTCTCTGGGGGTGGTATCGGCGTCAGCCAGGCCGTCAACTCCATCAAAGCCGCCAACCGCACACGCTCATTTGCCGAAAACACGTTCGGCTACATCGCCAACGGCCGGCCGAACTACCAACTAATCCAGAATGCCTTCGTCTCCAAGATTAACTTCAACGGAAAGAGGGCAGAGAGCGTCACGTACGAAGATCAGGACACTGGCAAGAATGTGACGATCCGAGCTAAAGAGATCATCATCACTGCTGGCGCTATCAAAACACCCCAGCTACTGATGCTGTCTGGCGTCGGTCCGGCCAAGGCTCTCAAGGCACGAGGCATTGAAGTTGTAGCCGACGTGCCCGAGGTTGGACAGAACCTCATCGATCACCACATGGTCATCATGGCTTTCGCAGCTACATCTGAGGAAGAGACTCTCTACAAGCTGGAGAGCAACGGGACTTGGGCCGCCCAGCAAGCCGCTGCCTACGCTGCCGACGGCTCCGGCTTCCTTGGGCGCCAGGAGGGTGACGCTTTCGGGGCCAGCCGACTTCCCGACTCCGTTTTCAACGGCGTGGAAGCATCCCACTTTAAGAAACTCCAGGCCGACCGCTCGCACATTGCCTGGGGCTACGCAAACCAGAACATGATCATCGACAACCCCGTGGCGCTTCCCGACGACGTGGCCGTCGTCAGCGGGTACGCGGCCGTGACACAGCCCGAGTCCCGCGGCAACATCGCTCTTGCCTCGGCCAACTTCCGCGACGCGCCTCTCATCAATACCCAGTACTGGAGCACCCCGGCCGAGAAGGCCGCTATCCTCTACGCCTACAGGCAGGTCCGCGAGGTCTTCAAGTCGAAGGCAATGGCCCAGTACGTCACGTCGGAGCTGTACCCCGGTGCCAACGTCACCAGCGACGAGGGTCTGTGGGCGGCTATCCAGAGAACCTCGTCTAGCTGGCACCATCCTGTCGGTACGACCTCGCTCGGAACGGTCCTGGGCGCCGACTGGCGCGTCAAGGGTTTGACCGGCCTGCGTGTGGTAGGGTCTAGTGCGGCTCCGCAGATTCCGACTTGTCCTATCCAGGCTTCCATCTATGCCATGGCTTATGTTGCGGCGGCCGATATCAAGCGCGACGACAAGTTGTGAGATGATGGGATACCAGCGTGTCAATGAGTTGCCGTGGTTTCATAGTTTGTTCATTTCGCCAGTATGCCTCTAATATCGGAAATTTTCCCTGGTATTACTTATTAGTTAGTTTGAGTAGTTTAATTAGCAGTGTTAGTTGTTACACATCCAACGTCTTACTGTAAACGGGATGAGAAAGGATCTTGATGTTCGTTCTTGCTTTATCTTTCGACGCCTCGAGAGAGGCCTAAGGTTCTCGATTCTCCTTCTTTCCAATAAAGCTTTCCAATAAATATACTAGCTCTATTGATAGCTTTGATCTAATTCAATTGGTGTTATCATCACCTAGTACCTAAAGTGCCCTATTTATGAATGTGAGTGTTCAACCGTTCTACTCGTTACTCAGGCCTAATTATCGGGGCGCACAACTAACTTACTCTGCCGGGTTAGCTGACCAATTCTGGGTCTGAGGGCAACGCGCTTGCGCCTACAACTTCTGATCGAGACCAACTATTTTAATGATTAGCTTGATGTGATACATTTATTATATTTAAAAATGTCGGGACTTCAAAGCGAGAAAGAGACCAGGAAACCTACATTCGCACAACGCCGTCATCCCCTCCAGACGCGAATTCATAGGCGCCTCCTGGGCGCCATGAAATGCAATTAGTGCGCTCCGGATAATGACCAGCCGCATGGCCTAGGAGCCGCGGAGAATCACAATCCCAGATACTAATGTAGCCGTCTATCAATACTCGTATAGAGTTAGCCAAGGAGTAAATCAATGAAATATCGAGCTGTAGTACTCGCCTTCTTCTGGCCTGAGTACCCATGTTGAGTCCGGGCCTCCAAATGTACTTCGAAGTACAAACTCCGTGGCAACATTAGCGGCAGGAAAGTCGTGAAGCAAAGTCCCACTGGCAATGTCGAAAATCTGATGACCACCACTTTGCAGTCCGAGCAGAATCCGTCGTGATCTACTGTCAACGGCAACATTCACTCCTCTTGGAATATCTATGTGATATTCTAGAGATGTTGAATTCGTTCTGTAAACCCACAGAATTCCAGCAGTGTGATTAGGGCTCATGGCAACTACGAATCGCCCATCGGGAGAGATGGCCACGTCCTCGACTCTTTTAGGGGGGGGATTGTAGCTTAGTTTATCGACTCTGATTGTATCGCCAGCCCCGATCTCGTGCCTTGTAACATAATAATGAGACAGGCTGTTTTCCATGTCAAGACTGCCTATGATGAAGGATTTCCCGTTCGGCAGCCAAGCACATATGCTAGGCGGCTCGTCGAACTTGATAGCCGAGATGAGTTCACCGCTCTAAGCGACGTAGGTAAGTACGAAGACTGAATACTAGTAGGCAATTAAACTCACTTTGGCTAGAAACACTCTTGCACAAGAGTCCCTGCAACAAGTCGTTACCAAAGTATCGTCAGGGCTCCAAGAAGTGTATCCGATACCATCTTGATGGCCTTGCAGGCTAAGAATAGCGGCCATCGAAATAGAATCGTGAATGAGACATTCTCCATTGGATAGCGAAACCGCTAGGTAGAGGCCATTATGGGAAAAGTTGACGGCCCAAACCTCGCCTGATCTATAGTGATGGTTTTTGAGTTCTTTAAACACAATAAAATCCTCCGGAGATAGAGAAGTAGCAGGTTTTTTAGCTGATGCATGTATGAATGGCGCAACCAATGTATCGATGCCCCGATATGTGGCCCACTCCAAAGGCGACCAGCCGTATCGATCGAGAGACACAAGATCAACTCCAGCTCTATCGAGCACGAGTGTAATAATGTCCTTATTACCTCCAACAAAAGCGCAAGTCGCTAGGCCCCAACCGTGCAGATCGCGATGATCCTGATTTACGTCTTTTAACTCGTGAAGGAAGCGAAAAAAGGGTTCGTCTCCTAGAAGGGCTGCGATAAGTAACGGCGTCTGCTGTTCAGAGTTGGATGCGTTGGGGTCGACAATCGGATTCTTTAATAAAAGCTCCCAGACGGACTTTCGCTTGCTTGTCGCATTATCATCTGGAGTTGGTTTGGTCGTTAAAGGAGGCGGGGGATGGGTATCTGCAGCCGTTTGGTTCTGAAAAGCAGATATTAACTTAAATGTAAGAGGGTATCTGCTGGAAGTTGATTCAACTTCTACAGAAACTTCCCCCCTGTCCGTGTCGGAGTTCGAAATCGACCCGGAGAAAGTAGGTCGAAGAACTGATTTTAAACTCAGGTCTGTATACCCCTTTACTGCCCAAATAAGAGCATCTCTGGTCACGCAGATTCCAGCATGGAAGAGACACTCCAGTAGTTGTGAGTCAGCGGTGGAGATAGCTATGTGGAAATGCTGGGTGGTTAAAGGGTGGGAGATACCGGGACTCCTTATGAATCTGTCAACAGACATAGATGTACTCGGTAAGTTGATACCAGCGCGCTGAAGGGCCAACCCTCCGGCATATCCCGACTCGTAGAGAAGCGGCTGAAATTTTTTCCGAATGGCATGCGTGACGGACTCTTTTCTCTCGCCGGCGTTGGAACAGCTAAGCAGCTCCTCAACATGATTCCACAATTGCAGACAGGCATACCACAACAACGGGTGCGTTGGCTTGAATGGGTCTTCATGGTGTGAAGAGTCGTAACTCTCGATGTAAGCCAAACAGCTTTTATAGATGAACCAATTGCAGTCGTCTGCATGTAGCTTGAATGGCGCGGGGGCCTCATTGGATCCCAGATACTCCCGAACAGAGAAGTGTGAGAATGAGACAACCAATTCCCCTGCCATACTGCTTTCAAACGAACCAGTAACTGTGATAAGACCGGATAATATGCGAAGGATCTCTCGTGGGTCGTCGAATCTGTTCTGAGGTAAGAAGGTGACATCGTATTGGTCCGAAGCAGGACCAATATTCTGGATGTTTGCAGCCTGGACGTCAAACGCCGCGATTTCTGCTATCTGAGCAAGGCTCAATGGCGATTGTGCGTAACTGAGCCATCTTAACACTGCAACAGCCTCTTCCCTATAACATTCGAACTCAATGCGGTCAAGAATACGTTTGTATGTTTCTGAAAGGTTTTTCGGTAAATTTCGGAGAGCTCTGTTGACATCAACTTCTCGTGTCTTTCCCCTGAGGGCTTCAATCTGCAAATCGGCCCAGCGGAATATACCATCTGATCGTTGAGTGATATAGTTGACAACGTGATTCCGTAATTCACCAGACCATTTCGAATATGGCAGCTCCCCAGTTAGCGAAATAAGATGCGAGCGTATGTCGTTATTAACCTTCTGGGTGTTGAAGGCTACTTGTCGCTTCATAACAGGCATTCGGCTGACAGCCAATTCAATATCGACCTCGGGCCGACTAGTAATGAGTATATATAGATCAGTAGTGACATTTTCGAGAAGTTGTTGTGCAAATGTTAAAATATCATTCTGAAGCTGTGAGTTACTGCATTCGTCTAACGCATCGATTATGATAAACGTCCGAGGAGATTGGTCAATAATCTTGAGAAGCGTCGTGTCGAGGTCTGCAATTCTGGGGCTGCTTGATGGGTAGTACTTATCCCGAAGATCCTTGAAAGAACGCGGCATGAAAAAATGTTTCGGATTCTTCACATGGGTCTTCTGAGAAAGCCGTTTGACGAGCTGCACAAGAAGCGCAGTTTTAAAATCCCGTATTGTATGTTGTTCTCTGTGCTGGAAAGAGAAATAGTAGTAGGCGAGCAGGTCGCGGCCTTGCTCCTCAATGCATTCGATAATTTTCGAAGTAAGCACAGTTTTCCCAGACCCGGCTATAATTTCAGAAACAGGAGATTAGTGATCTTAGTCAACATGGCGGGCCGTCTGACTTACCATTCGCGTACAACCAAAGGAGTGATCCCGGATCATGTTGCCATGTGTTGAAGTGGCCCTTGATAAACCAGTCACCCGCTTTATCATTCCGTCGCAAAATGGAGGCTTCGTTATAGAAATTCCACTGGTCAGAACACTGTAGCCAACCTAGGATGCGATTTCTGTCCTCCATTTCCATAAAGTCTGTAGGAGTATTAGTGACTGCTTCACTGTGCTTGGCCCCGTTTGCACTGACCTATCTTAGGTGGAAAAACGGCAGCAAAGGACGAAGCTATAGATTGAGTTTCAGGGGAGTCGAGATAGAGTCGTGTGGCTGCTTCAATTGTCCCCACCTTAGCATAATCATCAAGCTCAACCTCTCTCAGTCCTCTATTAACGTTGAACCGAAAATAACGGCCTTTCAGCCCTAGGTCTTCGTGGTTTTTGAGGAACCTGAGATGCGTCTGTTCGGTTTCAGTCGCAATTGCCTTGAGAGTTAATAAGATTCCTTTGAGGTCGTCTCCAAAGCCTTTAGGTTCTGGAACCCCTGTCCCGATGCTGACAACCGACTCGATCCGAGAGAGAGCATCAGGCCATATAGCTCGGGCTTCCTCGATAACAGTCTCAACTGGGTTATTGAATCCTGTCGCGCCGTCGACATATGATTGCTGGCCAATTGACACCGGATCGAAGAAGGTGGAAGCTGCTGACGTTGCACGCGCAGCCTCCCATATCATACAATCATTCGGCACTACAGACCGGCGAGTAGCCTCAGTAGCATATGTTCTAAACAACTTAAGTGTGTTTAAGGCTTTCTCAAACGAGCACACGAATCTATCGGGCTATTAGCAATGTCGTGGATAACTATTAGGTCTGGAGAGTCTTACGCTTTGCATGGGGAGTCCTGCCGTAGGAGCTTGGCATCTTCGTTTCCTTCAAATGCTAGAGCTGCCTTTTTGAATTCAGCCACGAGCTGGTCTCCTCGATACGCGCCCTCGGCTTTCAAGAAGCCCTTCGCCCTCCCGAGGATGTTGGCCCTTGATCTTTTAGGCTGGAAGGCCGCTGCTGAAACTTCAAGATATTTAAGTATGCATTCATCAACTTCCATCTGCAGGCGCCCTAACATAAGAGCGATTAGACTGCAATTGGTAAGTAGTTGGCCGTACATCCTCTAGTAAGAAGTTCGTCTCGAATGCATACCCTCCCGTACTGGTGCCGCCGATCAAGTCAAAGTAGTCGCATGGCTTAGGGGGGTTTTCAGGGTTCACAAGCTGCATAAGGTGCTTAAGGATGATCAGAGCAGACAACCCCCGGATACCGCCCCCATCTACGAGAAATCAGCGTAGAACTCATTTAGAAGGACACCAAAATCCACTCACCTAAAGACAACAACCTCAAGGGTCGTGTATCATCCATGGTCATAATGCAAGGTCTACGTAGTAAGTAGAACTCTACAAAGACTTGAGACCAGGCCTTCAGAAGTTGAGGGAATTAGCTCCGTCGCGCGGGTGAGATGCGACGAGGGGAGAATGCATGATGACTAAATTGCGGGGGCGAGATGTATAGCCTCCTTTTTAGCTGGTCATGATCAGGCATTCTTAAGGAAGTACAGAATGCCCTTTTATGTATGATACTCATCTACCTACCAAGGTAGATACTCGACCGCACCTATTTGATCAAACATTTCAATAGAGAGATAAACAACAGGTGGGAAATTAGGCTACGATAAGGTTTTCGTCGAGCGCGTTTTACTATCCGTAAAGCGCCCTAAACCCTTTTCGAAAGTGTCACCAAATGAGCTACAATTTAAAGGATAGATAGTCCCTATATCTAGTCCCAATTAGGTAACCATATAATCTGATAATTCCATTTTCGGATGCTAGAACTTCCAGTCCTGAAGGCTGCTATACTAACACTTCAACATTTGCATGCAATCTCAGCTATCATATTCACTACCTAATCAACTTCGCTTAACTAACAGTAGAAAATATCAACAATAAAAAATAAGAAGAAATTTTCAAGAAACACGTGTATTTGTCGTCATCCACACTTTTCCCAACCGCGCTTGAAACTGTTAGTACGACTCATCGCGCCTCCTAATTCCTCTAATCGGTTTAAAGTACGAGCTCTCAGCGCGTTCGAGGCCTTGGATCGCATCGGAACCCCTGACGGCCATGTAAGAAGTAACACCGAGCTCTCCGCTGCTGCTCAAGTCCAAGCCGATGAATGACTGCAGGCCGCGTGTCTGATCCAACCCCTTCGGTGTGCTCCCACCCAACCCCGAGGCCAGGCCCTCGAGGGCGCGGAGATAGCTAGCGCCGTAGGTGCCCCGACCACGCGCCTCCATGAAGTCGACGACAGCTTTCGCCGTGGACAGCTCGTCGCGTCCGTAGCTGCGTACTGGGATGTTAAACTTCACTTTAGGCAGCGCCTGGCCCTTAGCGACGTCAAAGTAGTAGACGAAACCGGGCGTGTGAGCGGGTGGCGGAGTCTTGGTGCCGTCGGAGCTGCCGCTTGAGCGGCGCCTGCTCATGCCGGGTCCAGTTCCGGGGGCCGCGGAGGCGGTTTCGGCGAGAAGCGCCTTCATGTGGTACGTCTGTTCAATCTCGGAGTCGTCGGGGAACTCTTCGGGCACGCCTAGCACGGCGTAGAGCAGCTCGCGAATGTCGCGCAGCTGCTTCTCGACCAGATCACCCGAGAAGCGGCCGCCCAGAGTCATGATGGCCCGCACGGAGGCGAAGCTCGTGCGCGGGGTGTTCATATATAGCTTCAACCGCGATTTCTCTGGGGAAACGCAGTCAACGGCCAGACTGAAGGGCCTCAGGGGCCGGCCGTGCGGGTTTGAGTCCAAGAAATCCATGAATGCGCCCAGAGCCCCCTCCGTGCCCACTTCCCCCTTTTCGGAAAGAAGGGGATGCATTGCGGCGATCCAATCTTCAAGGGGCATGAATCCGGGCTGATTGAGCTTGCGGCCCTGGAAGTACGTCTTGAACGCCATCCCATTGGCCCCGAAATCAACACCGATGCCGGTGCTCGTGGTGAGCTTCGCGCCGGCAGCGTCTTCTTGTGCCAGCTTGGTGTTGTCATGGTCGAACAGGGTGGAGAAGAAGTGGTTTGTCCACTCTAGGTTGGTTTCGGGGAACGCCTGGGACAGCTGGTGCAGGGCTTGCCGAGTGGCTTGCTGGTTCAAAGGGTCAAGCTCAGTTCCAGCCTGCTCTCCAATGGGCTCCATGGCGTAACGAATGGCGGGGCGACCCCGAGATGTGTTCCATTTCCAGGAGTACTCTATTGGGGTGCCGTCTGCCTGCAGTAACGACTTCCACCGTCCAGGGATCACGCCGTCTACCCCTGGTTTAGGGCCCATACGAGGTACCACCCATTGATGATGAAAAGTCAGGGCGGCGTACTGCTCTCCTACGGACGCTCCCGCTTCCTCGAGCATGACGGCGAGATGGCGTCCTGTGAGCATCCACCAGAAGTCGTAGTCCGCCGTTCGTGGAGGCAGACACTGCACGAGTCTCTTCCAGACTTGGAGGTCAGTCGTATGAGAGCCATTCTGCTTCGCAGCGACATTGCCGTTTGAATCTTTCGCGGCTCCTACCGTGGTGGAGTGTCCGTTGGCACGGGTAGATACACCGTTGGTAGTCATTTTCTTGATTGATAGTTATAGAAATACTCGTAATCAAATATCAACCACTAAGAGCTAGTGTTTCACTTTTCTTTGATCAGGCGTGCCATTTAAAGTACAGAACGGATCTTTTGGAGCACTCTTTCACACTCTCAATTGATATTCTTTTCGCGATTTCTCGGAAGCCATAAGTCTTGGGCGTGAGCCTCTGCGTCTTGGTGATCTCTTTGATCAACTTCGCCGAGTACCGAACTCCGAAAACACTATAGCATCCATATTTCGGGAATGATAATGATATTGAGGTTGATTTTGGGAAATATACGACCGGTGCCTGAGATGGCGACCCTAAAACCGTACTATCGATGGGGTATTAATTTCTTGTATTACATGTCATGTCCTGTCCAATAATGTCATTCTAACTTACCTCAGCTTTCCATACTTTCTCAAATCCACTTCACAACCCGACGCACAGAATCAGACGCATTTACAACATCGTCAAGGCACCTCATCGTCAACGTTACTCCATCATGGCAGCAGAGAAACCATCCATTTCAATCCACGTCAAGATTACCATCGACCCATCCAAGACTGAAGAGTTCCTACGTGCTCTACGTCTTACTTTCGACGAAATTTCGGCCGACCCTCTGAACACGTTCATCGAGATATACCGGGATGACAAGAATCCTGGAGTTTTCAAGCTAGTGGAAAACTGGGATGTCACTCCAGAGTACATGCTGAATGTGAGAGACAATCCCCGGGAACATATCAGATGGCCTATCCGTGAATTAATGTAGGGGCGACTTAGGTTCAAACTAAGAAGGATTTCTACACAACATACTACGCAACCATTCAGAATATTCTTGTTGGGCCCCCGGAGCCTGAAATCTTCAGTCGTATGCCCGACAATGCCTGGGTGAGCGTTGCTAAAGATAGTTATCCTGGCAGGTCTTAGACATGGTTAAAAGACAGGATGAGATTGGATTTGGGGGGCACATGCATATACTACAAACTGTAGCTATTATCTTTATAGCCAGCTAATTTTCAGGACGAACAGAGGAACTGACTATTGATTCGGGGTTGGCATGACAAAAATTTAACATGCAGTCGGTTATTGGCGTGTTTGATTGAATGTCTCAGCTGGCACATGACACTTCGGGAATAAGACCGTATTTGTCCGAATGCCGACGTAACACACGCGGACATGAAAAAACTCCGCGCCATCCCTCTTGAACAAAGCCACGATCCCTTTCAAAGCCAAGCAACAAAAACACCATCGATTCCACATTTACCTTGTGCTAATTGTTTACTTAATAGCTTCACTAGCAACCTTATCTTCTCCTGCCAAGCAGTAGCTCAAATCTAGGATTAAAGTCACACCTAGTCATATCTAAGTTCTTACTATGGGATTCCTACGAAGCCAATTGATAGAGACCGGGAAACTCCCACGCCCCAGCAAGTCATATGCTGGGCAAACAATCGTTATAACCGGCAGCAACACCGGCCTGGGCAAAGAAGCGGCCCGCCACTATGCCCGACTTGGCGTGAAGAGACTGATTTTGGCCGTCCGCAATCTTGAAAAGGGTGAGGCGGCCAAGAAAGACATCGCCACCACGGCCGCCGCAGGCGTGGATATCCAGGTCTGGGAGATCGATATGGCGCAGCCCTCAAACATAAAAGCCTTCGCCGCCCGAATTGAAAGCGAGCTTGACCGAGTCGATATATTTCATGCCAACGCGGGCTTGGTCTCGGCGGCTTACAAGGAAGTCCGAGGGTTCGGGGAGAAGGGAATGGAGATGAATATCGCCATCAACTACGTCGCTACCCACCTTCTCGTCGCGCTCGTGCTGCCCAAGCTGAAGTCCACGGCGGCCGAGCACTCCATTCAACCCAGGCTCGTCATCACCAGCTCGGGGGCTCACCGGCACACGGAGTTCCCCCAAAAGGCGGAGCGCAACCTCCTCGAAGTGGTGAACAACAACAGAGAAGACAGCCCGTACTGGAAGGAGCAATATCCCCTCTCCAAGCTCCTCGGCGTCTTCGCCCTCCGCAGCATCGCGGAGGAGTACCCCGAGTACCCCGTGATTATCAACGGTGTGAGCCCCGGCCTGTGCCACTCCGATCTGGCGCGCGAGGCCAAGGGCGTACAGAAGGTGGCCTTCGGGTTGATGAAGGCTGTGCTGGCTAGGACGACGGAGGAAGGTAGCAGGACTTTGGTTTCGGGGGGGGTCGCGGGCCCAGAGTCGCACGGTCAATACCTCGAAGATTGCAAGGTGGCGGAGCCCTCCGAGGTGGTGACTCAGAACCCGGATGTAGGAAAGCGCTTGTGGGTTGAGTTGAAAGCGAAGCTGGAGGAGATCCACCCTGGAGTGACGAACAACTTTTGAGTTACACTTACACACACGTTAGGGGTTTAGTCTTTGGTGCGGGAAATACGGGGGGGGGCACTAATTTAATAATACTCTGTTGTGCCGAAAAGGCTTTACTAGGCGTACCTAAACTACTGAGGCTATATAGAATCAGCATCGCCTGATTAAACATAATTGGATCTCCATTTCATGTGGAAGAGAAATTCCAATGGAAGATTAGACCTACAATGTTATATTAGCAGGATGGATATCATATGTTAGAGGTGCTAGATCAAACCAAGCCGGTTTGGATTAACTTCTCAGTTCGAGAGATCACTCGTATTAGATTAACTAGTTTTTACATGTCATAAACGTAGCTTTTGTCACGGTACCATGTAAGCAACTGCAGATAGTCAACTGTCCGACTTAACAACACTTTACTTTGGCAATTTAGTTTAAGTGGTGTGCCGGTATAGTGCTACAGTTCTATCCTGTGACGCTACTTAAATCAATCTTAACACAAATTCTATCCGAACTCTGCATTTCTGTAACAATTAGTTTTCCATAATCAGTGGTTTTCAAAGCAGGGTTGAGGTGATGCGCGCTAGAATATAATATCAAAGAAATCATAATTGTAAGCTACTAGGTTAACTGGTCATCCTACTAGTTGTATGCAACAAGGGCTTGGAACTTGGTATTTTGACTAGATTATAATTCCTTTTGGCCTTCTAGGTCCGTTGGATTCCCACCTTGCTAAATGAGGTCGCGTATGACCTAGATTGGCTTGTTCTCTCTTTGCGTTGGGCTGATGTCTCTCTTTTTAAGGGATCTCAGTCTATCTAAGGGGAAGTGTCTTTAATCCCTTGTATTAGGGGAGTAGTTATATCTCCGGCGGCTCAGCAGATTTTCGTATCCCTAGGGTGATTCCCGGTATTCGGCGGTAAGGGTCCTTAGGCCGTGTAAACCATACGAACTGGCTGATGACGAGAGATACTTAGTATTGTAAAGCCGAACTATAACGTGAATCGTCTCTCCAAACTTGAAGGCTGGGCAGGAGTGTCGGCGAACAGTAATGCCCGCAATATTTCGTTGACAAAAATATGCGATGAACTTCTACCCATCCAATCATTGCTTAGACCCGCGTTCTTATCGTAGAATCGAGCTCGGTCGACACTATGAAGAGCAAACCCGACGGTTTGGTCTGGGCCGTTTGGCACCCCGATCTTAGCGTGCTTGGCATGGCCGGGTATTAGATCCAGGCTAAGCCCTATCTAGTCTAGTCCATCCCGGCAAGTAAACCAACCTATTACGGAAGTCCCCCTGTATAAGAAGTAGAGCACTTGCGAAGCGCTCCTGTCACGGGCTTAAAAACAACAGTTAGATTTAGTAAAACCTACCTAGGTATAATAACTTGCAAGTAACTTACAGTGCTTGAGAGTACTTTATCTACAAGTATGTAGTACTTATAAGTTGCTATTTAGCCTGCCAATCATCCTGCAACCACTTTGGGACGACGATTTCCGATTTTTAAACTACTCCCTAGCGTTCGTGCTCCACTTCCCAACCAAATTTAGTTAGAGTGAAGCAAGACAAGGGTAATTGTAGGGGTACATCTAAAATAGGTTTAGGTTGCTCTACGAATAGTAAACATGCTCGATGAAAATCTCCGTTGCTGCGGGCTGCGCCTGGATGTTGAACTAAACTAGAGTAATTTGCAAGCCACAAGTGAATCAAAAAAAAATATCTGAAAGAGAATACAATGAAAGCGCATCAATAGGCTTGTTGGAATCCGGAAATGCCACCCCAATCCCTCGGTCCATCATTACCCATACTCACACGAAGACACCAAACCTTTCCATTTAGCGGTCAAGCAGGCCCGGTCGTCGGTAAGTAAGGGTGTAGCCAGGGTGCAAAATGCCTGAGAAGACCCATTAGAATACACATGGGCGTCCCCGGAGGAAACTTGGCTCCCACGCCACGAATCTTATTCACAACGCCCACGTTTCTCCCATCGTACCGACCCTCATCGTCCTCGGCCGCCTCGAGCATGCCCGCCGACAAGTCGGCGTAGCTGATGAAGCTCTCCTCCTCGTCGAGGGTCAGCCTGTGTCCCCTCTGGACGTCGACGGACAAGCCCGCGGGCTTGATGAAGATGGTCGAGACCCAGTCCGACTGGGAGCGCAAGAACTGCTCGGTGAGCTCGAGGTCGTGGTAGACGTGTGACGCGGCCGTCAGCATGATGGGGCGGAACCAGCCGGGCATGTTGCGCGACAGGTGGTTGTCGATGGTAGCCGAGCTGAGGAGCACCAGCTTGGGCAGCTTGAGTCCCGGCTCTGACTCGTCCTTGATCTTCTGCAGCGCCGCGACCACGCTGGCGCTGCTGTCGAGGCTAACCCGACACCCCGGTACGTTGTCGTTGGTGGTGATGAGCAGGAACACAGCTCGTGTGCCGCGCACTAGCTCAGTCACCAGCTCGACATCATAGATGCTCCCGGTGAACACTTCGACGTGCTTGTTGTCTACAGTTTCAGGGACGATGCGACGCAGCTTGGCTTCGTTTCGGCAGAACGCCCTGACATTGTTTTTTGGCGACTTGAGGAGGTTTCGGATCAGGGCGCTGCCACAGTTTCCTGTGCTGCCCAAAACAGCGTAGCTAGGCATGGCCGAGTCTTTTCCACGGCTTGCTATCACTGGAATATATGTTTGAACTTATTGTTGCACAAGAAGACGAGGGGGGGGGGGGCTGGGTACAGGTAGTTTTGAAGAAAGAGAAGGGACCAGTCTAGTTCAACGTGCGTCCCGAAGTAGCGTGTGAAATACGATGTAGAAATAATATAGTACAATTAGATTGCCATATGATAATATCGGTTTCTTCACTATTTTCGAAGGGTATTGATATAATTCACGGACTGTCAGGAGCTCCGTGCCTGATGTACCCACCATATGATCAGGACGGGAATAACCCGTTTGGGCCAGATGCCCGATCCTGTTGACTACCACAGATGTCCGACACGAATTATTCAGGCCTTAATCAAACCCAATTCCTCTCTTTCTAATTATATATTTGGATATGAACTACTTGATTTGCCTCGCTGTTAGTAATTTCCGGGTTTCCCGACGACTTCAGTCACCTTGAAATGCCCCTTTTCCTCAGTCCCTTTACGGTGTCAACTTAGCGTAGCTCCTGTTTCCGTGTAAATAATTAGAATCTTCTCACGTATGCGCGGTCAAAGAACCCAGTGCGTTTCACATCGTGGACTTTTGTTTCTCGTTTCTCATTTCTCATTTCTCATTTCTCATTTCTCATTTGTCACGCGATTCTCTTCTTTTACCCTTTGTTCTTATGAGGTAGCAGCCATGTGGTATTGTATCATCTTAGCTATCTTCGTCTTACTACGAGTCGCGTCATACTTCGTTGGCTCGAGTAAAAAGCGCTCGGTGCATGATCAGCGTGCCGAACAGGAATCTGACATCGCCGGAGACCCGTGGGAGTACCTGTCAATATTCGAACACATCGAGCAAGGCCTCAAGAAGAACCCATACGCCCCAGCGGTTATCGTTACATTTCAGAGCCCCGATCACCTCCAGAAACTCTTTCTTTCAATTGAGGATATACGCCAGATAAAACCCCAATTCCAACCCCAAAATGAGCTGTGGCAAAATCTGCGTCAGCAGGGTGACATCCGCCAAGGAGAGATGAGAGACCCGGTTGGCGAAATAGGAGCACCCGTCGGTGAGACTCGCTGTTTGAGCCTCTCTTATCTCCAACTTCACCAAGCCGCCCTCCATGTCGCTCTCGGACTTAGGAGCCTAGGTGCCCGGCCCAACACTACCTTACTTATGCTGATTCCCAATGGCGTCGAGTACGCCGTCCTCCTATGGGCCTGTACTCTTCTGCGCGTCACCTACGTCAGTCTCGACCCGTTCTGCCTCGACATCTCGGGCTTCACGAACCTGAAGCATACCGTCAGAGAGCTGAAACCGCAAATTGTCGTGGTCCCAGACGCGGCCAGCGGCAGATCGGTCGACGTGTGTATTTCGGAGCTGGGTCTACCTCAGCCCATCTGGGCCTGCCTCTCGGATCCTCCGCGCAGCAGCAGTACCGGCTGGAAGACCTTTGCCAGCATAGCCAAGCATGCGACGCTAAGCGAAGGTACTGACACCGGCGCTATGGTGGCCGCCGCACGTCGCGACGACCCGAGCCGCATCCACTCCATCATGTTCACATCGGGCACGTCGGGCCGACCCAAGGGCTGCCCGATGCGCGTGGCGGGCATGTCGCACGCTCTGCAGTCGCAGAGCTGGCTGGTGTCGACCGAGTCGGGCGCCATGGCGCTGCAGCAACCGCACAACTCCCGGGGTATTGCGCCTGCGCAGACGCTGCAGACATGGAAGGCGGGCGGCGCTGTCATCATGACGGGGCAGAATTTCAATGTCGCGAAGGCGGCCGAGGCGATCCGGGCGCGCGGCGCTACATTCCTCGTCCTGACGCCGCCTATGGTCCACGAGATGGCTGCCGAGCTCGCCGAGCGGCCTCTCGCCAGCATAGGACCGTCCTCTGTTCATACTGTGCAGGTTGGTGGCGACGCGGTGACTAGGGACGTCCTGATTAAATGCACGGCGCTGTTCCCACACGCGCGCGTGTGCATCAATCACGGCATGACGGAGGGCCCGGGCTCCTTCATCTGGCCCTTTTCTCGCGTTCCGCCGAAGGAGATCCCATTCTTCGGCGAGATCGCTCCGGTCGGGAAAGTTGCGCCCGGGGCGAGAGTCAGGATCTGGAACTTCAAGAAAAACCGCGCCGCCGAGAGGGGCGAGCTAGGAGAGATGCACGTGTCCTCGCCGAGCCTCATCGGTGCGTACCTGGCGTCCAGGTCGCCTGAATCCTTCTACAAAGACGCCGAGGGCCGGAACTGGTTTATCACGGGCGATATTGCGACCGCAAACGCAGACGGGCTAGTGTACATACTGGGACGGCGCTCGAACCTCATCGATCGCGCGGGCACGATTGTGATGCCGGCGGTGATAGAGAGTTCCATCGAGGCTTACACCGGCGTGCAGGCCGTTGTCATCTCTATCCCGCATCACGTCTTAGGAGCAGAGCCTTTTGCCGTGGTCAGCTCCTTTCCTGCTGGCAAGACGGAGATGCAGATTAAAGAGCATGTCTGCAAAGCTTTGGGCAGGGACTACGCTTTGGCTGGGCTTGCATCACTGAAGCAGCTTGGGTTTGTTGACTTCCCAGTTAACCAGACGCACAAGGTGGTCAGACCAGACATTCGCCAAGCGGTGCTGAAGTATATGTCAAAGTAGATCGTCTTTACGAATTTCTTGTAATTACTTTTGGAGCCACCTTTAGTGTACATTGGCGCCTTGTTTTTTGTTCTTTTCCTAGGGCTGTGTTTCGTCGAGATTACCTATACGTAGTAACGTAGATGTACTGGGTATTGAGATTGATTAAGAAGCAAGTCAGGGGCACACTAGGAGGTGAGGGAGTACCTGAACGCTAGATGGCAGATGTATGTGGGGCGAAGTACCCAGTCACCAGCTTTCCCAGCCTCCTAATCTTAAGATGTTTGATGACCCTGCAAAGCATGGGAGAAGAATGTCATTAGCGAGGGACCTAAGCGACACTGAATCTCATGCGGACACTGATAAATGAGGCAGAGAATTCCAAGTTGGGTGACGAATTCACTTGAATGGGACTGAGCACGTTGGCACGAGTGCATGTTTGACGCCAAAAATCAAAGTCAATTTGAACATGATATTTAAAAATACATTCTCGCTCTAAAAGTCCATCACATCTGACTTGATAGCCTTGAGTTTGGCTACCAGCTCTACCCACAGCCGATCCTGCGCGTCCTTGTTGTCAGTGACCAACTTGGTGGGTTCCTCGACAGCGGCGTCTTCCAAGTACTTGCCGTGCGATTCTATACCCGAGGACCCGGCGTGCACCAACGTGCGGCTGCCGACCTCTGTTGATCGCGCGACCACCAGCTTGAAAAGTGTGAATCCGATGCTGGAGAGTTCTCGGGCCAGACCCGAGTGGCACAGGCCGGGGCTGACGCAGTTCACGTTGACGGGGAAGGTCCCGGCAGGGTAATGTTCGGCGAAGCTGCGTACGATGAATATCTCAAGTAGCTTGGAGAGTGGGTATTGTTCGGCCCAATGCTTCTCTGCCATCTCCTTGTTGTTGATGGCGGCGAAGAGCTTTCCTTCCGGCGCCGTCCTCTGGGGGAAAGTTGTGTGTTGGTACGCGTTTGAAGACGTAATGGATAGGGTAGGCCGGATCTTGTGCTTCGTGGCCGTCTCTTTCAGCTTGGGCAGGACGAGAAAGGTGAGGAGAAAGGTGGCAACAACATTGACGGTGATTTGCGTCTCGTTATCTTCGGTGGTAGTATATTTGGCCTTGGCGCATCCGGCGTTAGCAATGAAGATATCGACACGATCCAGCTCCTTGTTCACCCGAGCGGCGAACTTTTGGACGCTGGCATAGCTGCTCATATCAAGCTGCCAGACCTGTATGACATCCGGCGCGCACTTCGTGGTCGCTTCGATATCATGCTTAGCTTCGTGTCCATTATCCAAATTTCGCACGGCTATGATCAATCGGCTTGCACCCAAACGAACAAAATGACGCGCAGCCTCTTTACCTAGCCCGGTATTACTGCCCGTGATGACCACAGTCTTGCCATGGTAAGAAGCTGTGGGATATGGTAACCACTTGAAGAATTGACTGTAGAGAAAACCCATCTTGTTCCAAAAATAGGCGCTGGAATTCAGCTTGCTGATTGATCATTCCAGCTGGCTGCGACAAAGGTCATGTGGCTGTATATATCTTTCACGGGAAGCGGGGAGTTCGGACAAAGTGATCAGCGTAAAGTCCGAGCTTCGGGGAACCCTCCCTTTGAGCCAAAACCCCCGTTCGCAGCATTCCCTCGCCCTTCTATCCTAGGGCAGATCATTAGTTACTTTTTCCAATCGACGCAGGCCCATATTGACGTCGATACAGTACACCAAAACCAGCAAATTAGTCGAGAATATGGCTGATTCTGGAGATACACCTCTTGGATCATCTGTTCTTGCTGAGGATCCTTCGAAAACACCGCAAAATGAGATAAGCCCAGTCGTAGCGACGATGGCAGCCCAAGAAGGGGTTATTCATCATGCTAGCGACATACCCTCGACAGAAGACACTCCCAAGGAAGAGCAGCGTGTTCGCGGGATAAAACTGGTGTTGATTATAACCTCTATGATCTTCGTCCAGTTCGTTGTCATGCTGGACCTGTCCATAGTGGCGACAGTAAACGCCCAACAATCCCCTTTCTCAACTGGAATCCGTGCTAACTGTTATTGCAGGCAATTCCCAGCATCACGAACGATTTTCATTCTCTCAGCGACGTGGGTTGGTACGGTAGTGCATATCAATTGGCGAGGTTCGTTATTTGCTCCGTGCTACTGCCTCGTCCGAGGCGAAACTACGCACTGGAGAGCGACGCTGACTACGAATCGCCAGCGCCTCACTGCAGCCTATGACGGGCAGAATATATACCAACTTCAAGGCCAAGGTACGTCTGGCGCGGCCCCCGAGCATTTTGTGGACCAGCATTAACAGGCGTTAGTGGGCCTTCTTTACCTTCTTCTTCGTCTTCGAAGTCGGCTCCTTATTTTGTGGAGTCGCGACATCGTCCCAGTTCCTCATCGTCGGACGAGCCATTGCAGGGCTGGGTTCTGCCGGGCTGCTTACTGGTGGCTTGACCATCGTCACAGCATGTTTGCCCAAAGAAAGACAAGCCGGTAAGAAGATTCCCCCTATCTCGCCCGCTTGCTTCTCTTTCTAATGCAGAATCATTGGACGTAGCAATGTTGGGTGTCATGATTGCAAGTAAGTGTCTCGCCAATGACAGCCCTGTTTAGACTGTGAGGCATCTAACCTCGTCGACTTGACAGTCGGTCAACTAGGGATAGCAACCGGCCCCTTGATCGGGGGCGCTTTCACCCAGTACATCAGCTGGCGTTGGTATGGTCTATCCCTGAAGTGTAGCAAGAGAGTGATGAGCTGATTTCCAAGGCAGGTCTTTTTATGTCAATCTGCCGATAGGAGGGGTCATTGCCGCATTTCTCATCTTCATCCGTATCCCGGATGGAACCGAGAAGCCACCCGTCAGAGACGTGCTTCGGAAATTTGTTAAAACTATGGACTTGGTCGGATTTGCCCTCTTCGCGCCCGCGGCCATCATGCTTTTCTTAGCTCTTCAGTGGGGAGGGAACGAGTTCGCATGGAACAGCTCCACCGTAATCGGCCTTTTGGTCGGAACCGTCGCTACGTTTGCCGTATTCTTCTTCTGGGAGAGTCGGCAGACAGACACCGCCATGGTTCCTCTCCCGATTATAAGGCAACGCATTGTATGGAGCAGTTGTGCCACCATGTTCTTCAACATCGGGGTTTCAAATTGCGTCTCGTATTGGCTCCCCGTTTACTTCCAGGCCGTTGAGAACTCGTCGCCTTTTATGAGCGGAGTGTTGCTACTACCCAATATCTTGGTGCAAAGCGTGACGGTATTTGCATCGGGCCTACTAGGTGCGTGGCCAGTCTCGGCTGACATATAATCCATCTGGGCCAAATTCTAACGACGAGAGGCACAGTTCAACGTTTTGGTTACTATTTACCATCGATTCTTATAGGGACAGCCACGAGCGCCATTGGTTTGGGTCTTCTATCTACACTCACCCCCTCATTCCTACTCGCTAGACGTGTCGGATTCCAGGTGCTCGTCGGTTTTGGGATGGGCTGCGCAACCACAATCGTGAGTTTGGCGTTCTATGTCTCCCCGAACCTGTTATGTTATAGACTGACATACTCCATGTAGCCTTTCATAGCGGTTCAGAGCTTGATACCGCTTCCTCAAATCCCCACAGTCATGTCCATCGTGCTATTTTGCCAGAACCTTGGCGGAGCGTCCTTCTTAACCTTTGCCCAAACAGTGTTCAGCCAAACCTTTGACCAAAATATAGCTAAATATGCCCCTACCGCTGATTCCGCAGCCATAGAAGCGGCCGGGGCCACGGCTTTTAGAAAGATTGTTACAGCGGAAGAGCTAGGCGGCGTGCTTATTGCCTACGCTTCTACTATCGACAACATCTGGTACTTGGCAGCAGGGGCGGCTGTGGGCGCCTTCATCACCGGTATGAATATGGGATGGAGGGATGTGCGGAAAGGACCCGAGATTGCAAGTCTAGACGAGGATAGGCCTAACCCGGAGTCTGTCCGTGGTAGTAGGCCCCCTAGCATCAACGACCAGCTCGGAACACTAAATTTTGAAGAGAAGGAGTTGGCCGAAAATGGAGCGCCGAAAAACGACTCGTCGCATTAATCAATCTATTCCAGCGGTGTCTTTGCTTACACTTAATGATGGCTAGACCTAACGGACTGACTTGTATTACTATTAAGGGGTCTACAGAATAAAACAGTATCTAATTATGCACTTACAATTAAAGAGTGGAATAACGGGATCTCCTGCGTAAGTGCATACAGCTAATAAAACTATTATCCGAGCAAGATCTACTATTCAGATCACGGCCTTTCGTTTCATCAACAGCCCAGTTAAGTTGCGAAGAACCCGAGTCGAGTTGGTGCTTCATTATATATAATAATGAGCAACAAGTCCAATTTTAGAAAACACAAAATGTCACCCTGTCTTCCTCCAATAAAAAAACATGGTGTTATCTAATAATGAGCCCCTGGAACGTTTTCGGAAATTATCCCAATTGGGTAACTATGGAATGCCGCCTCTTAATGAAGGCCGATGTCACGCCTCGGCAAACAATTGCAGCTAATCTTCCCGACACTTAATGACGATGCTACCTGAGCAGAATTCTATATGAATATATTATAAAAAGCAATGCATGCACTCGTCCGAAACACAGCTTTGTTGGTAATTAGTCTATGCTTAAGTGAAGCTCTTGATTTTCCGCGAAGTTTTATACTTAACACCCGCTACGTTGTGATGAAGCATGAAGTAAGATATTATGACAGAACAAGCATGCAGCATTATACCGCTATTCCCTTTGAATGTCGACTCGGCTCCGTGACTTGCAAATGGAATAACGGGGCTGCTTATCAAATAAATAGCGCGATCCAATTGGTAGATCTTGCTCGGATAATACTTTCATTGGATGTATGCACTTATGCAAGAACCCCGTTATTCCACTTTTAAGTCACATTCGAAGGGATACTACCAAAAGATAGAAATTATTCGGTCGGGAACCTGAACGCCTGTATTCACTATATATAGTACTGTGACAGATATATATATATCAAAAACTTTCCCTTCCACTGAAAAGAAGAAAAAACCAAGAACCTACTGCTTGTTACTACCAGACTTTTATCCGTCTCGACCTACTTTCCCCCCTCAGAAATGCTTTCCGCAGTTGAAAGGTTCGAGGGCGTTTTCAAGCACCTTGTCGAAGACCTAAGACAATATTGTGTTTCTCAAGATAGGCTGTCGGACCAGGTGTGGAATTGGTTCGAAAAGGTAACTAACTGGCCTTCAGGGCTCCCTATCTGCTATTGATTTCAATTTTCTTCCATCGCTAGTACCCGTCATTTCCCGATTTCCCCGATCTAGAGCACTTACTTTACCGTCGTAGTCCCTAAAACACAATGCCATCGGCGGGAAATACAACCGCGGGCTTTCCGTGGTTGACACGACGCTGATTCTCCTCGGCCGAGATCTGAGTGAAGAAGAGTACTTCCACGCTGCCGCTCTGGGATGGATGACGGAACTCCTACAGGCCATGTTCTTGGTCCTAGACGACGTCATGGACGCTTCGATCTCGCGCCGCGGCCAACCCTGCTGGTACCTGGTGCCTGAAGTCGGCATGATCGCTGTTAATGACGCGCCCATGCTCGAGAGCGCCATCTATATATTGCTCAAGAAGCACTTCCGCAGTCACGCCGCCTACGTCGACATGCTCGAGATCTTCCACGAGGTCGCCTGCCAGGTAGAGCTCGGGCAGACGTACGACATGATCGTCGCAAAGTGCGACCTGAATTCCTTCGACATTGATACTTACCTCGGGATTGTCACCTACAAGACTTCTTACTACTCATTCTATCTACCCGTCGCGCTCGCCATGCTATATACCGGCCGGTCGTCCCCCAACAACCTAGCCCAGGCGCGAGACATCCTTCTCCCTATGGGTGCATACTTCCAGATTCAGGACGACTACCTTGACAACTTCGCGGATCCGGAGGTGCTCGGCAAGGTCGGTACTGACATCCAAGATGGCAAGTGCTCGTGGCTTGTTGTCCAAGCTTTGCGACTGTGCAATCAAGAACAACTTGCATTCCTGCAGGAAAACTACGGTAAGAAGGATGCAAACTGCGAGAAGAAGATCAAGGCGTTATACAATGAACTACGGCTAGACGGTATCTATCAGACGTACGAGGGGACGGCCGTCGCTGAGATAGAGGGGTTGATTGTAAACATAGATGAGAGAGACGGACTCAAGAAGGATGTGTTTGTAGCGTTTTTGAACAAGATTCAGAAACGGTCGAAGTAATAGGAGATCCTATGATTCTAGGCAAGGCCGGTAGCGGAGTTTTAGAGATTCATTCTGACTTATAGTACCTCTCAATTCATTATCATGACTTTGACTCAATCTTCATCTTGGTATCAATATCTCCAAGTGCGCTCATCTTTTAGAAGCTGTACTAAGATTTCCTTGATTTCTGCGAGGCGGTGGTCGCGTCGCCCAACGCGTTTCGTGGGTATTGAAGTTTTCGAGTACTGTGCGCAACATCAGGAGAGATTATGAGGTTTTAACTGTTCAGGTCTCAGAAAAAAGCCGAGAAAGTTTATAACCTATATAGAGTCGCCCAGAGCATTTACGTGAAATCAAAGGGGTCGAGCCACCAGCCTGGTATCATGATTCCCCCTCCAGGGCTGCCTTGCGGCGACCAAAATCAGCTTTGAGCAACGAAACGTCTCATTTGAATCACGTTCTCGTCTAGTCTCCTCTCATTCCCTCTGCAAACAATCCACTATTGTCGAGGCTAGGCCCTTAAGCCTTACCCGGATATCCGACAAGAACTGGTGAAGTAGTGTAGACGATAACGGCGTGTTAGACATGGCCCCCTCATCTCTCACCGAGCCAGCAGCGAAGACCGATCGCACCATCATGTCCAGGGAACTGTTGGAGGCCAGCGGCCCTCCCAGTTCGGCCTGCTGGTCTCTCAGCTTCTGGGACAGCTGGCTCACCAATCGCTGCACCCGGTGCAGCTTGCTCAGCACCAGCTGGCGGGCCACCCTGTCGCACTCGTCCTCTTCCATCCCGCAGCTGTCGATGCTCGCGCGGTGATTCTCTCGCCCGCCGCCCCGCTTCCCCGGCGAGGAGAGGGAAGAGGTCAGTGATGGTGTGCTCGATGCCGTCGTCCCCGTGTGCAGGGATGGAGCCGACGACTCCTCCGAGGCGCGGTTGCCAAATAGACGATCCCGCTTGGCCGCTGTCGACCCCAGCTGCTGTTGCTGCTGGGTGGTGGCTACGGCGTAGCGGTCCAGGACCTTCAGCACCAGCAGGGACATGATGACCAGGAGGTAGCAGTCGTCTGAGCAAGCGCAGTTCAGCGTCGCCGTGATGGTCTCGACGATAGCGTCGTTGTGGGAGACGACGTCCTCGACGGGGAGCTGCTCGTCGCCGGGGCCCTGGAAAAACTTACTCATGAGCGCGAGCATCTGAGCCATGCACGAGCAGGAGCTCGGTGGACGTGCCGTCTGGCTGATCCCGGCGGTCTGCTTAGCCGCGCACCCCGTCGGGAATGGCAGCGAGTTGGTGTCGATGCGTGATTCTTGCGCCCGGGTCAGCGCCGGGTCGATAAATAAGTCGTCTTTGGAGGCTTGCCTAAGCATCCGCATGGAGGAGTCCGATGTGACGTCGCTGTTTCCCACGGTCCAATCCTCGAGATCCGTATCCAAGAAGTCTAGATGACCCATGTCGCTGGCGTCTAGCACTGCGGGTTCCAGGTCGAAGTTCATAAGAAACGGTAAATCGGGCTCAGGCTGGGAAGCACTCATGGTTAAGTTATGCATGAGGTGTGCTGGGGGAAAAGGCTCTCGTTGAGACTCATTGTGCACATCTGAAGGGGGCGGCGAGGATGCTGGCGCAGCTAGCCGAGTAGCATCTGGTCCAACCGATGCTGAGCTCGGCCTCTCGGGGCTGTTGGCTGATGTAGATGCTGGAAGACTGGATTCCGAAGGGGCAAACCAACTCGCTATCGGCGGCGATGGTCTCGTCGGTGCTACTGTAATGCTACTTCTGGCAGCAGCCGAATCGGGAGGCGGTGCAGGCGGTGACGGTGTACGTCGCGGAGGTCTTGCCTCAGCGTCGTCTTCCCTGCCGGGTGACGGGCTATTTGTTACTTCAGGTTTGCGATTCCCCCTTCTGGTTGGGTAGTATTTGCAAACGATGCCACGCTTGGTACATCGGGAGCATTTGGGTTTTTCTTTGGGGCATTTGACTTTGGTAGATGCGCAGGCATGGCAGCTATCTCGCAGCTTTCGCGGTATCCCACTCCCTCGTTTGATGTGGGGTGGAACAGACTCGAAAATGATTGTCCCATATTCCGGCATCATGTTTCTGGAGACTGGAGATCTGCAGTCTATACGAGAATTATCTGGGCTGTGTTGGGCCTTGGCAAATGGATGCTTGACTCTTGAGGAAAGCTTGTACGGCTTGAGTGCTATTTAAAATGTCCTCACAGAATCTGAAGGGTTACTAGGTATTCTTGGCAAATGAATGCTTAACTCTTGGGAAAAGCTTGTACGACTGGGGTGGAATCTAAAATGTCCTTACTTTGTACAATCTGGAGAGCTACCACTTTGGCGGTACTAGGAATTCTTGGCGATCGCGCTTTTTTTTTTTCCTTAAAACGCGATAGTCCTAGAGGAACTAGAACTAAGGGGGTAAGATTTTGAAAGACCTTGCATAAGCTAGCTAGATCTACAGCTAATAAAAACTGCATATAAAGGTATTTTATATATTCATTCATTGAATAACTCAATGAATTTATGATTGAAGTATGATGAAATGTTGCTAAATAATTTACGGTAGTTTATTTTTCTAAGCTAACGTTGCTTGTCTTTCTAGGCTATAATAGCTCCTTTTTCAACGCCAATCTAGCTTATCTTTATTTTTACGCCAACATGGCTTATATGCCTATGCCAAGTAGCTTATCTTGCTACGCCGACACAGTTATGCTCCAACGCCAGCGTGGCCTATCGTCTTATGCCGATGTGGCGTATCCTCCTACGAAGTACGCCAATATAGCTTATCCTCCTACGCCAATATGGCGTCTCTTCCTACGCCAATGTAGCTTATTCCCCATCGCTGATATGACATATCTACTAAAGTTCATAGCCCATGGTCTGTGGCTGCCCGCTAAGGTCTGTGGCCTACTTCGTTGCAGGCCAGTAGCTTACTTGGTTGCAAGCCAGTGGTCTGTTGGGTTGCAGGCCAGCACCTACCTAGTTTCAGGCAAGTAAAACCTCTCTCTGGTGTACTCTGTTTACTTGGCTTGCCAAGTCTTTAACCCAGCAGCATAAACTATATATAACTCTCCAGTGGTTGCATCGAAACCCCCTTGTATGGCTCTTCCCGAGAGCCTTGTCTAGAGCGGGTACTTCACGAGGTAGGTCTTGCAGAACCCCACCAATACGAAGGTGAAGTCTTTGGTTAACCCAGGTGTGTGGCCTACAGCCACGTGCATGCAACAAAAGCGAGTAGTTGGGTCGAATACAAGGAGTTTCCCAAATAGGAAGGTTAACCATTCGAAATAAAGTATAAGGAAAAAATAAATGTATAACTATAGATAACCTTCGTTCCACTCAGTCGTCAACTCCTTCGTTAAAAATGAAGGCATTAGAGTCAAATTTATTAGTACGCTAACGCCGGCTGCGCAACATGCATTAGCGCCAATAGAGCCAATCATGGGTGATTTTTGAATAGGGGCCGGAGGCGGGCCAAATCCTTGTAAGCCAAGCAGGCTAGCGTGCAACGGTGCGTCTCTGTAACAGAAGTCCGGAACGGCTGCAAGTTGGTGTGATAGCAGACATAAAAGCAATATGGTGCAGCGACCAGTTATACCCTGTATTCCGAGAAATAAACTACTTTTTAAGGTTGAGGAAGAGGAGGAAAAGGAAAACTATTGTACATCGTGCAACGTGGGGTTACTGTATATGGGACAATCAGCGCCTGTGCGCGCATAGGCGTAACCACCTAACAGGCTGGGCTAGCCATGCGTCAAAGGATACCTTAATTCGTATTTCGCAAGTACACGCCGCGAGGCAAGGCTGAGGAGACCACCCCGGTGGGAGTTTTTTCGATCGATGTCAAAGACCGAGATCCAGTTACTGACCTATATCAAGTACCTACTGTATATCATGTGGCGTATGCCAAGGCCGGCCTGCTTAACGGCTGCCGAATTGGAGCCCCACGATAATAGCTAGCTGAAATGGGCGGTCTGCAGGGTGAGATCTTTTATAGCGTCAAATCTGATAGAGGAAGCACCGCCGGAGATATATCTTCCCAACCTCATTGGGTACACTACCACTCTATTTCGTAGATCGTACCCCTGGCTAGAGCTAATTTGAAGGAAACCTTTCCACGTGGACCCGCCTCTATTGGCACTCTACTCGCCATCAAGTACCGATATCGCGACAACGAACGAATCATCGGCAACAACCCACCTCTTAATAACCTAGAGATGCTTTGGCCCACCGCGCAAAATATATATGACCTTCCAGTTCTTGCACGGAGAAAACTCCTTATATACATATACATAGCGCTTCTCGAGATCCTTGTCTAGCGCGGGTACTTCACGAGGTAGATTTTATACCCATACACACCGGTAACCTGGGATGGTGGCGTGGTGAGCGGGAATCAGTAGGTGAAAAGAGATGCCCCTCCGCCTGTTCAGCCTCGGCCTGCTCAGTTCACCGAGAGAGGTAGGTGCCGGCTGGTTGGAGTGCCTAGACAAGCCCTTGGAGGCACGGATGGCCCGACTAGACCGCATCCTACGGAGTCCCCTAGAATGCTAAGTTTCTAACCTAGTGTGGTATTTCGCCTAATTAGTCCAAATACTAGTCGGACTGGAATAATTAGGTTGTAACACTTATAGAACAGGACGTAAAGAAAGGGGTTATTTCGGGTTGTGGCTAGTTTCTAGTGTTTGCACTTTTGTTAAAATCTGGGTAAGTCGTTAAGAATGAGTACCCGCCTGGACTGATGTCGTCAGCAGGCTAAGCAGTAGCAGTGCTGACACCCTTAGCCTGGATCTTTGAATGGATGTCGATAAATCTTGGCGTACCTAATCTACGAAGTACCATTCTACCAATGATTAACCCTTGTACTTGCGGATATCTCCAATTCTCTTTTTATTCCAATGCCGAAGAATTCAGTATTGCAATAGGCTGGGTTATTCAGGAACCAAATAGCCTACCGAACCTGCTTTCACTACTTTTACGTTTACTACGTTGCTACTTCTATTGACTGACATGTTTTGCTATAGTTATAGTTAGAGAGCAACATTGTTAATTTAAATGAAATCATAAACACTCTAAACTCGTTTACTTAGCAGAATTTTTTAAAAGTATGAAATAGACTTTACGTAGCAAAGCAAACCACCTTAATAACTTAACCGAATTTCTCAAATACAAGAAATACTTCCAGTTTGGTGGCAGTGCTACCTATTCCCAAGGTATTAAAGAGAGCGATGATTCAGTGGCTGCCTATCCATTCAAATACCCAGGCTAAAGGTCAGCACCACTACTCTTAGCCCGCTGACGACATCAGTCCAGGCGGTTAAGAGTTAGTTAGGCATGCATAGGATTTTGCTCGACCTGGCTTCATAAATAAACTTAGTAGGTCTAGAATACGCCGCAATCCATCCCTTCGTTGTAACCCCCGAGGTTCGGGAAAACCGGATCGCGAATGATTGTTTCGGGCTAATGCATACCAACATGTTGCTGGTTAGTAGGTACCCTGGGCCAGCTGTTTCTTCTGCGGTATGTACAAAGCCGCAAGGACTTCGCCAGTGTGCAGCCCCTGCGTAAGTACTAATAGATTCTATTTGATCTGAAAGTTCTATCAATCCCGCTTCAGGTTTTCGCGCCGCAACCTTCGCATCCTATACCCCGTCCTGTACCCCACTTCTATCAATAAGAACGAAGGGCCGGGTCGCGTAACCACTTCTAGCATCGAAGGATTAGTCGAAGTACCTCGCGTTCTGGCTCTATTTGGACCTTTCCCGCCTTTTGCTAGCACTTTACATATAAGAATGACCCTTGACAACCTGTACTTGTACTTTGTTTGAATTAGCTTGCCAAGTAGATACCTGATGTTTGTTTCCTCGGCTTGTTACGATGAACAATTTGGAAGAGTTACGTAAGTGAGTAACATTGCTAAACTATCTCGCATTAAGCTGACACTATACAACTTCAAAAGGAGCCAACTGTGAGCAGCTGCTTAAGGCCGTTGACAGCCTCAGCAGTCAAATGCAAAATGGGAGTTCAGAGTCGTCTAGGTCAGATCGGGTATCAGATACTAGTCGGGCAAGAAGTAAGGTGCTCGGCCTTCTTGACCAGATCGCAAGCTCTCTTCAAGGACCAGACGAGTTTATTCAGGATCTTTCTCATGGGGTAAGGTCAATGATGAGCTTATCCCCTCTTTTCCCAATGCCGATCGGGACTGATCCCCACCCGCAACCAGTGCCAGCTCCTTGCGTGCCTACAATGGCTAGTCCAGTTCCACGTCCTCGGATACATACCGCCTACGGGAAGCGCCCAGTTAGCGGACATAGCCGACTTGATTGGTGTGTGCGAAGTAGGCCTAAGTCGCATAGTGAGGGTAGTAGCTGCGGCGGGGTTCCTCACCGAACCACAGCCGGGTCACATCGCGCACACGGCCCTTTCAGCCCCATTTGTGAAAGACGCGGGGTATGTCGATACCATCACATTTCTTTCCAACACCGCTGCGCCTGCAGCCTCCTGCATGACAGCGGCGACGGTGCAGTATCAGCATATGCGCATGTACCCTGAGGCGAAACCAAGCGCCTATTCTCTGGCGAGCAAAAGCTCAAGCGGTTTCGATGCAGATTGTCGGCAAAGGCCGAAGCTGCTTCGACGGTACGAATCATATATTCGCTGCATTAGCGATGCCGACCAAGAGATGGACGACGAGGACGCCGTCAAACTATTGCTCCAGCTAGATTGGCAAGCTCTGAGCAACGCCCGCGTCGTTATTGTGCGTTTCGCAGCATTCCCATCCTCGCAATTGATACTAATCCTCTGCAGGTCAATGCGACTTCAACTAAGATTTTGGAGGCTTTGTCTACCTCGTACCCAACTCTCCGTTTCGTCGTCCAGACGGCCGAAGTAGAGCGGATAAGAGGCGGTGAGGGCGAACAGGTAGAGGACCAGTCTATCAGCGTTCGTATTCCGGGTAGTCCACAGCTGGTGGAAGATGCTGCCGTGTATATTCTCCAGGTCCCCCAGTCTGTTCATCCGATACTGCGTTGTGAGAACCAGTCCTTAGACCCCTGGCTCCAAGCTGAACTGTGGGCGCATCTTGGGCTTCTTGGAAAAAATCCATCGGCCACTCTCATTCTCATTCCCAGGGTTTATCCTGAACCTGGCTCTGTTGAACGGGCGGTCGAAAACGCCGCCCGGCTTGTGGATCTGACCAACATACAGCTTTTGAACGAGAGACAGTGCGATCTCAATGAGCTGGAGGCCGCGCTAAGCACAGTACGAGATAACGTGGGTGGGCTGGTAGTGGTTAACCGGATGACACTGTGTAGCACCACCATGGTGGCTTTGGGGATAAAGTACCTGAGACATGGATAGTCGTAGAATGTTACTGTCCATCCATGAATCTGAAGGATCATCCTAGGGAAACTCGCGTAAGTTATCCACATGCCAACACCTACATCTGCCACGTGTGATAAGTCAGTTTCGTTTGAATCAGCCGCTGTCAGAAAATAGGGGTATGAATCAAGCAATATAAATCCAACAAGGTTTAGACTATCATGTCGGGGGATGCGGAGATTGTTCACCGGTCCACACACATAAACTAGTCCGACAGCTATGCGCAGTCTTCGCAAGGTGCAGCTGCCGGTATGGCTGCCGGTGTGGCTGCGGCTGGCTGTCTGTGTGGCTGTTACGGCTGGAGGGCTTGATGCAAGGACTGGTCTGGCTATAGAGCTGGTCTGGCTGAAGGCTCTTCATTGGCTGCAGCCCAACTGCCAGGACTGGTCTGCCGATAAGGTAGTCTGGCTGTAAACTCTCGTCGAGTCGTAGTGTCTGGTCTGGCGGTCGGGTTTGGCTTAGCTGGAGCCGTGACTTGGCTGAAACCTTTGGCTTAGCTGAAGCCTCTGGCTTAGCTGGAAGCTTTGGCTGAGCTGGAATCGTTAGCTTGGTTAGACCTTCGGTTTGGCTGCAGCCTTGCTGTAGCGACTGGTCTGGCCGTAGGCACTTGTCAAGTTGTAAGGTGTTAGATCTAAGCGAGTCGTTTAAGTTAAAATAGAGTAGATAGGCTTAGTTAGGTAGTAGATCTACTACTAATAATAATTATTAAAAGCTCTTAAAGTTTAAGTTATCCTAGGGTTTAAGCTTGAAAAGTACTTAGTTATTTTATTTATATTATTATGGTTAACTAACCTAATCTTTTACATATTATAATAAAACCCCATTATATATTCGAGTAAGTATACTTTCAACTAGTAATTACACTTGGTTAGCTAAAAGCATTTTATATCCCTCCAGCGAGCTTCCCTTTCAGTATTAGAGGTATATTGAGCTCTTGCTACTGCTTTTAACCTCTAGCTCCCGGTGGCTCGTAAATGCGTTCGGGTCATCACTAGCAACGAACCACTCTTGAAGAACAAGCGAGGTAGTATCGTGTATCACCTCATCTGCGCCCAGCTCTTTGGAGTAGTCAGAGAGCATTGTGCTTTTTATGTCTATCCAGAGCAGATCCCGCAGGTTAACCGCCCTCCGTTGTTACACTTGTTTGCAGATCCTCCTAGCTATCGACCAGCGCGTGAGCTTGTACTTCATGTGTGTTTACGTTCTTGTTTCCCTAAACCACCAAGGTTCTTGTGATACTTGTATAATGTCCATATTCACATCGTTGCGTCTTGTGAGTAGTATCACGCCTCTTTCGATCGCCCAAAAATTGTTACACACAATCTGTTGCTTCCTGGGCGTACTGACGTCCTCACGTTGATGACGCCTTCGGCCTGCTCTATTCGTGAGCCGTGTAGCTATCGTTGCCGAAGGCGCTATCGAACGCCTGTTTCATGTTGCACGTGGTTAGGTATGGGATTCATGGTTGCGAAGACGATGCGTGAGTGCCTTCAGGGCGTTCTTGGGCGTGCTGAACTGGTCCGAGACTCGGCGGTGTGTCTTTGAATCTGTTGAGTATGGCCGTTCTCGCCGTGGCGTGGCTGTTGGCCACGGGAGCTGATAATGCCGGATTCTACTAGCCTGCTCGTCCTTCGTTCCCTCTAGTAGGTGCCGAGCTGCTCTGGCGACTGGGTATCTCGATGATCGCCATGATCAGCGTTGCGCTCCCACCCTTCAGCTTCTGTTGTAAGTACTCCTCGTGGCGGCGTTTCCCAATAGTCCTTAGTCGGACCTTTGTTTCCCGCTGAACCTACCGGTTGATTTTCGCCGGGATCGCTGGTCAGTCTTCGTGGCCGGTTTGGTAGTGACCGTGGTAGTTCGCGCACCTCTGAGGCGCATGATATTATAGCGCTTTTCCGGTGCTCGATGCCCAGCCTGTCGCAGTTCTCGCATCGAGCAGGCCTTTCGAATTGTCCGATCCTGCACCACACCTAGCAGCAGCCATCCGCTTGCTTCTCTAAAGGTATCTTCTTTTTTATAAGCCGCGAGCACAGCTAACGCTAAACAGCCTAAATCTTTTCTGACTAGCTCATAGAAGGAGACTAGCTAGTTGCTAGGCAATGTCTTGGCTACTCCTTGACAGAATGGCGCTGTTTCTATTGGCTATTGGCGCGTCTGCACCTTGCCCTAACTACCTAGTAGGTTTGCCGTCGGGATGGGCGTCCCGCCATACGCTAGCTGCTTCATAGGCACTACGAAGGTGCACCACTCCTCTGGAGCGCCCACGTGCTCTGCTCCTGGAAGCCTAATGAGGGCTTCTGCATTGTTAAGCAGTCTGTTTCTGGCCTCTTTGTTGGTTGGTTTAGTTGCAGCCTGCTTTCGCAATAGCAATCTCTGGAATGTCCGCTAGAGTCATGTTAAATCGAGTCGCAATCTCTCGCCTAACTGCTAGCGTGCTCTATCCTACTCTAGGGCGATAGCGCTCTTGAAGGCGGATCAGGACCTTATCGTCCTCTCTCGGCTTCGTGTTCGGGCCTCGGTAGGCGCTAGCCTTGGTCAATGAAGATTACCTGTGGGGACTCCCCCGGAGCTCCGTGGAAAGCTAGGTACGCCGGCTTGCGGCAGTAAGGTCATCATTGGGGCCATAACTCTCAGGTATACTGGTTATGTCTGCCCAGCTCCCGCGTCGGCGTAATAGGATCGCCCTTCATCGTGGTGTGCACCCGGAGGTGCTACCCGTGATGTCAGACTTAGTGGTTAAGGCCTAAGGCAATCAAGCGCTCAACACATCCGACCGGAAGGGATCCGGCTTTTTAGCCCCTGTTCAATCTTCTTGTTTGGAGGCGGCTAAGACGAACCTTAGAGGGATAAGGCAGGTCAAGAACAACAGGACTATTGATCTTTCGAGCAAAGGAAAGCAGACTTTCGATCCAGTTCATTATCGATAATTAAAGGTGCTGACTTCATAGGTCTTTGTTAAACTGACACGTGGAGTGCTGAAACTTCCAGGATGCTATGTTTATGGCATAAATGTGCGCCGTTCTCCTGCGACTTGCTGGAGCAGATGTTGGTGCTTGGGTAGCCAGCAAGGATGAGGGCGTTTTATTTTATGAGACGTTCGGTTTAGAGTTTAGGCTTAGTGAATACAAGAGAAAAAGGTCTGACGGAGGTGTGGGGAAATCTGGTAGGAATAGGAGACCAGTGCCTCTGATAATATAGGACCATAAGTAGTATTTAGTTAAACCTGCTTTTTAGAATTTATTTATATAATTAAAGGTTTTTTAACCTGCTTTTATAGATAGCTTAAGCATATTAAACCTATATTAGTACTTTTAAGTACTAAATAACTTACTACTTAAATAACTTAGCATACTTTTAATTTTTATTATATCTATTATTTTATAATATATCTTTTAATTAAACTAAAATATAGTTTAGTAAAGCTATTATTATAGTTTTTTTTTATTAAAACAAATAAAAGTTAGTATTTATAAAGCTAATTAAAGCTTTTTTTTTATTTTAAGTTAATTTAGCTATTTAATACTTCTATTTAAATAATTTATTAAATATTTTAATACTTTTATTATAATTAAATATAGCTTAATAAGTTAATTTTTAAAGTAGTTATTGCTTTAATATATTTAAATACTATTTATAATATAAATAAAACATTTTTTAATTAAATATAAAAATATATAAATATATTAATTGTTTTTATATATATATATTAATAATAATTGCTGTATAAGATTTTTAAGTGTGCGCGGCTTCTGTTAAGGTTTTGGCATAACTTTTTTGCTTTAAACCTTGCGATAGCACCTTTTACGGGCGGTGCCTCAGCTTTAGCCTGCCATTTTTACTGTTTTTGCTTTTTTTTTTTGCAAACTATATTTAAATAACTATATTAATATTACTGTCTATTCAGTATTATATTTATAGTATGCAAAAAGAGAATATAAAGCTTTTTTGCTTTATAAAATAGATTAAACTTAATATATATTAATAATAATAATAAAATATATACTTTTTTTATTATTTTTTAGCTTTTTTTTTTCTTTTTTTTTTTTTTTTTTTAGCTTTTTTATAGTTTTATTTTTATAAATTATACCTAATTATTTTACTACTTATATATTATATTAATAAGCTTATATATAATTAAAAATTATTTAGTTAAAGCTTTTTTAAATAAATATAAGTTTTTTTAATTAATTTAAACTATATATAAATTTTTATAAATAATTTTAATTAAT